>JAYEVJ010000198.1:0-139368 GCA_036346265.1 Melocanna baccifera | reverse complement strand
ATCTTGAATAGCATCTCAGTAATGGGTCCAAGGATGTTCAATTTTGCATTCAATGGAGTCATATTTCTCCCGAGCGTAAATGAACACCTCCATGGTCCATGAATCCATATTCATAACTCCGTATTCCGCCTCTCAAAATGGGCCGAGTATACTTTAAGAACCGCATCAATCGCCGCAGAAGACTCACAAATGCTCCTCGCTCACCGTGAGAAAGGTGATCCCATGGAGCCGATGACGATGAACCCGCCATCTACAAATTTGAAAAAAATAGAAGAGATCAGTAAAGGTTTTTAAAGAGTGAAAAAGAAGACAAGAACAAGATACTAAGTAAGAGAAGAGTAGAAGCAAAAGAACTTATGTTTTTATATATAAATTTTTATTAAACATAAATCCTTAAGACTTGCCAAAACCTAGGGCTCGTGCTACAGTCAAGTTGGCTCTGATACCACTTCAGGAGACCTCGAGTAGAAACTCCTAGTCCTTCTGTATCGCAGACTAGTCCTGCATCAACGCTAGTACGCATGTGATAATCGTAAAATGATACATTGCCAACCACGCTTTATTACCATAATAATCAAGTTCGCACTTCTTAGCCATTGCCTTACAACCGAGGTATACGTAACCTCTTACAAAAGAAAGATAACAGTGGAAGCAAAACAACTCAACATTTGGCCCATCAATCGCCACGTGCAATTGATCGAGCAACGCGCCTAGTCCTCTCGCAAAGCCTTCCTCTTCACTCCTCAAAGTAGTAGCCATCCACCTCTGGGTCTTCGAAATCTTCTGATGTTTGAATTGGAGAGCAACAGGTGAGTACAAAAATGTACTCCGCAAGTCTTGGGAAAGATGCAATATATGCAAGGCTTAACAAAGAAAAGGTTATATGGCTCTTTTGCATAAAACAACATTTTATTTCAAATTTACATACTTATCTTAAAAGCAAGTTGTTAAACAATTTGTTTTCTATAATTGAAACTAGATAATTAATTTAGTGAAGGTTTCATCCACCAACACTAATAACATAGGCTATATCCACCAAGATTCAAAATGAAAGTTAAATCCACCGAATCAGTTACATCCACTGCACTCAAAATCACGAGAGTTCCATCCACTCCCGAGTTTTTCAAAACATTTTATTTTTAAATTCAAACCCAAAACTCTACCATGTGAATGCATTCCTTGCTCGCCTTGACCGCACGGCTATTCGAATAGTTTATTACTCACAGAGTTCGCATAGCCTTTACCCACAAGAGATAAATTATCTTAATAGTCAACATGTTTCCTTTGGCATGAGACCCAGATAAAATATCACAAAGCTTTTCACCTACTATAGTATAGTTTTATATCATCCGCTGAGGTTTCACCGCTAAAGGGTTAAATCCACCACATTCAGAAGCCCCCTCTGCGCTCCTCGTGAGTGCAAGAAATCTCGCCCCTCACTTTAAGTAACCAGTAAATCCCTGGTACCCATTTTCCAATGGTGACACAAAACTAAACTATTATAGATTAATTAGCTAGGTTATACCCATTTTAACTTGTGGTTGTACTGCTTTGCCTGGCTTGGACAAACACAAGAGTCGGTCCTTAGACGACTAGGGTGGATCATTCACAATCCCAATTCTCGTGCTAAAATGGGCGCAGTAATGGCGACGGCGCGCCGAGGAAGAAACGGCCGGGAATAATGGCCTGACAGGTGGGGCCCATCTGTCGACGAGAGAGAGAGAGAGAGGGGAGAAGAAACGATGAACGGCCGGATTTGGCGGGATAAGTGGCGAAGGAAAGAATCGGGACCGTTAGATCGTGATGAAGGGGTAAGTGACGGGTAACGCCGTGATGGAATTGGGCGAAAAGGATCCGATCTGACCATCCGTGCAATAAGTGGCCTAGGACGCGCAGATTGAACGGGCGGGAAATCCGCCCGTGAGCATGACGCGCGGTTGGCTTGAGAGAGGGAAGGTGGGTGAAAGGGTAAGTGGAGATAAACGCGCGATTAGATCCGACGAGGAAAGATGGTACTGATGGACACACATGTCGCCCGAGGGAGATTTTGAAATTTAAATCTTTAAGACTTTTCGTAAATACTTAGGAGGCTTTAAAATGCTCTAAAAATACCAAATAAATTTTGAAAATTCTAAAAATTCACAGAAATCCCTGGAGAGGTTTTGGATTTAAGAAAAATATTTTCAACTTATTTTATTATAAAATTTTATTTTGAAACATAAACTTTAACTCTGGAAAAATCCAAATAATTTGAAATAATTAATTTTAAAATTAATCTTTTCAAGAATTTCAAAATTTAGGATGTTACAACCGGCAGCAGCGTACGGTTGATTACCTGAGGAGATGTGGTGCTACGATTGTGGGGTTCGGAACGTGTTGTTCGGAAGCCGAATCGATTTGTGTCGCGCCTCCACTAAATCGAACATATCCAGAACCTGTTGGAAGATCGGGACCCCGTTCCCATTAAGTGGTAATCGAGCTTCAGTGTTCCTTCAGTTTGAGTTTACTCATCGTTGTTGTTTTCGGTTTCATCCTAGAGTCCAAGAAAAGCCCTACAAAAAAATTGTAGTCATAGGTTGTTCCTCGTCCTGCATCTCGTTAGCCTTTTTGCACAATTTGATTTCAGAGTTCGTAGTGTTGAGTTTGTGTCCTTAGTCGAGTTGTGTTACTGGTTTAGATCGTGTTTTGTTTTGGGTTGTCTTGCTTCCGCTACCTCTCATACAAACCCTAGTCACAACTTTGTTTTCCCACCCATATGCCACCCTCTGCTTTTGTCTCGTGATCACCCAGCTTCCCACCCATATCCCACCCTCTGCTTTTGTCTCGTGATCACCCAGCACCATCCCCACCCTTTTCCCGAGCTTCCGCCTCAATTCCACCAATTTCCTCCACCCGATCTCGTTTTGGCCTCCACAGAAACCATAACTCGGAGGCACATCTTCAAACGGCCATAACTTTCGCATACGGACTCGAAATCAGGTGATTTTTTTTGAAATTGGGTGAAGTTAAATTTTGCATCCGATACTCCCTAACTTTGTCGGGTTCGGCGAATTTATTTTGCCCAAATTTGGCCTGGAAAGTACCGTACTCGAGCTCCGAACTTTCGTCACCGAATTTACAGCACATTTATCATTTTCTGTAGGCCACACCTTACATCAGATTGAGGTGAAAATTTGTGTGGTTCCTATTTCTGTGCTTTGCTTTGTGAAAAAAATAAAATAAAAAAGACACAAAAATAAAAAATTGCTTATAGTAGAGAGGAGAGAGAGTGCTCTCCGTGGCTAAAAAAAACGAGCACAGTTTTAGGTGACAGAGCTTCATTTATTTTGTGATGTCTTTGCCTGGCCATCTTTGTTGCTGTCTTTGCTTTACTATTCTGGTCAACTCCTTGTTCATCATATCATACCTGCTATAGGACACATTCAGGCCAGCAACTAGGACCAGTACTTTGGACATTTATTCAGCATTACTATCTGTTATTGATTTGTGTTCCACTCACATATTTGGCCTTCCAAACTCCATATACATACTTCCGACAAGACAGCTTTTGACCTCACAATCGCGGGTCACACTCTCGAGGTATCACGAACTACCACCGATTGTACTACCTCATCGCTTATGATGGTAAGAACACTTGTAAGAGCTTGGTAAGCCACTTCCTTTGCGGGTTTCCACCGTCCTCTTTGTAGTTGATAGGATAATCCTTTTGTTTTCTCCGGGTTTCCACTAACCATGGCAGATACGAAGGACGGACACCGCCGATTTCAATGAGTGTGTTAGTCGCGCCAGCTACAAGTGCGCTCGACAAACAAAATGCTTCATTCATCGATCTCGGCGCGAATGGACACCATCGCCGCCGCCATTGTCTAGTTGAACACCACGTAAGGCATTGAGCGGTGGAGCGCGGATGGCGACCTCATTGGTCGGATGGACACATTGGAGACACACCGCCACTTGCCAATGACGGCCCTCGCCATGATGAGGACACAAGGTCCGATGCGGATGGAACATTGATCACGGCAAGACACAAGATGCACGACTACGCCGGGTCTTCAAAGAAACCGACATGGTATGGGAGGTAATAACCGAACCGCCATGGTAACGATTTATCCTTTGCTAAAGTCAAATTTACCATTCCATCTTTTTCTCGGTCTTTATGATGCTGAAAAATATCTTGATTGGGAGATGACGGTAGAGCGTAAGTTTAATTCTCACTTGGTTCTGAACAACATAGAGTTAGACAAGCTACTAGTGAGTTTAAGGACTTTGCTATTATCCGTGGAATGAACTGGGTACCATGCGCTACAACCTGATACATGGGAGCGATTAAAAGAAGCTATGCGTAATCGCTTTGTTCCTCCTCATATAAACGTGATTTGAGAAAAAATTACAACGCTTTAGAACAAGGTGATAGTTCTGTTCAGGACTATTATGCTGAGCTTCAAAAGGGTATAGTGCGTTGTGGGGTTGTTGAGGAAATAGAGGATAAGATTTGTTGTTTCTACGGGGGGTTACGGCGTGAAATTCAGGACATTGTTGATTATAAAGAATTTACTACTGTCAACCAGTTGTTCCAGCTTGCTATGCTTGCAGAAAAAGAATTGCAGGGACACAAGGAATCAGCGAAGGCAAACACCGGACGACCCTCCTACACGCCGCCGCGAACGACTACATGGACGGGACTGCCAAGTTTTCTTCGAGTTTTCGTTCTCCACCACCACCTGTGAACAAGTTTGCAGCAGCGCCACCGAAGCCACCTTCCATGACACGCCTAGCAGATTCTACAAAAAATTCTTTGCAGGGTCCAGCCAAGAGCTCTTCTTTTGTGGCTTCAACGGGCCGCTCCTCCGACATTCAGTGCCATCGCTGCCATGGGCTTGGTCATGTGCAAAAGAATTGCCCTAGCCAACGGGTATTCATCGCCACAGAAGATGGAGGCTACATCAGCACTTCAGATGTCGAGGAGGATGATGATGTTGCTGCTGCCTCGGACGACAATGGCGGTGGTGATGACGACTTTGTCCTTGGTGGGGCGTCCACAGCGACGCTACAGAGCATCATTGTGCAGCGAGTCCTCAGCACACAGGTACAACAATCCGATAAGCTTCAACGCCATAATTTATTTCAGACTTTCTTCGCAATCAAGAACCGGTGTGCACGTGTCATCATTGATGGAGGAAGCTGCAACAACTTGGTGAGTTCTGATTTGGTCAAGAAGCTTGGCTTGACCACGCGATCGCATCCACATCCATACCATATTCGTGGTTAAATGACTCGAAAAGCTAAGGTAACACAAACATGCCGAATCCATTTTTCTATTGGTGGTTATGTTGATCATGTAGATTGTGATGTGGTTCCCATGCAAGCATGTTCTCTTTATTGGATCGACTTTGGGAATTTGATAATGATGCTTTACACCATGGTAGTAGTAACAAATACACTTTTATGCATAAAGGAAACAAAATTACTTTATCGCTTTGACCTCAAATGAGATTATAGAGGCCGATAGGGAGAGAGTGCTGCTGCTAATGATCCAAAGGAACATGATAAATCTGAAAATAGCAACTAATCCATTTGAAAAATTCTGTTATGCTTGCCACAAAATCAGACCTTGCTGAAATTGATGATGTTAATGATACATGCTATGTCGTTGTGTGCAAAGATGCTTTATTTTCTCTTGATAATATGCCTTGCACTTTGCTCGCTCTGTCACTAACCTTTGTAGGAGTTTAGAGATGTTTTCCTGATGAGATACCTCCGTGACTTCCACCCATTCGAGAGATTGAGCACCAGATTGACTTGATCCTCGGAGCGAGTTTGCCAAACCGCAGGCGACATGACCAATCCCGAAGAGACTAAGGAGATTCAGCGACAAGTCCAAGACTTTTGGACCGTGGGTACGTACGTGAGAGCCTTAGTCCTTGTGTTGTTCTGTTCTTTTGGTTCCCAAAAAGATGGTTCTTGGTGTATGTGTGTAGATTGTAGAGCCATTAACAACATTACTATAAGGTATCGCCATCCTATTCTTAGACTAGACGATATGCTTGATGAGTTGTGTAGTGCTATAATTTTCACAAAGATTGATTTGCGTAGTGGATACCACCAAATAAGAATGAAACTTGATGATGAATGGAAAACTGCTTTTAAAACTAAGTTCGGCTTGTATGAGTGGTTAGTCATGCCTTTTGGTTTAACTAATGCATCTAGCACTTTCATGAGATTAATGAACGAGGTTTTACGTCCTTTTATTGGCAAATTTGTGGTCGTTTACCTTGATGATATCTTGATTTATAGCAAGTCCATGGATGAACATTTGAATCACTTACGTGCTGTTTTTAATGCTTTAAGAGATGCACGTTTGTTTGGTAACCTTGAGAAGTGCACCTTTTGCACGGATCGAGTCTATTTTCTTGGCTATGTTGTGACTCCACAGGGAATTGAGGTTGATAGAGCCAAGGTAGAGGCGATATGGAGTTGGCCCATGCCCACGACGGTCTCCCAAGTGCGGAGTTTTCTTGGTCTTGCAGGATTTTATCGCCGTTTTGTCAAGGAATTCAGCACCATTGCGACACCGTTGATTGAGTTGACAAAGAAGGGAGTCGTGTTCCATTGGGGGCCATCACAAGAGGAGTCCTTTAATCTTTTGAAAGACAAGCTTACACACGCACCATTGCTCCAACTTCCGGATTTTGGTAAGACTTTTGAGCTGGAATGTGATGTTAGCGGAATTGGTATTGGTGGTGTTTTGATGCAAGAAGGCAAACCTGTTGCCTACTTTACTGAAAAATTGAACGGTCCTGCTCTTAATTATTCCACGTATGATAAAGAATTGTATGCTCTTGTTCGTTCTTTAGAGACGTGGCAACACTATTTATGGCCTAAAGAATTTGTCATTCATTCCAATCATGAATTACTTAAGCATATTCGTAGTCAAACCAATTTGAATCGTAGACAAGCTAAGTGGGTTGAATTTATTGAATCTTTTCCTTATGTCATTAAACACAAGAAAGGGAAGGATAATGTGATTGCTGATGCTTTGTCTCGACGCTATACCATGTTGTCTCAACTTGATTGTCGCATTTTTGGTCTTGAAACCATTAAAGGACAATATACTTTTGATGCTGATTTTAAGGATGTGCTGTTGCATTGTAAAGAGGGACAAGCATGGAATAAATTCGTGATCAAGGATGGGTTCTTGTTTGGAGCTAACCGCCTATGCATTCCAGTTGGATCCATTCGTCTTTTGTTGTTGTAGGAGGTGCATGGAGGCGGTTTGATGGGACATTTTGATGCTAAGAAGACGGAGGGCGTTCTGGCCACACACTTCTTTTGGCCAAAAATGAGACGAGATGTTGAGCGGTTTGTGGCTCGCTGCACTATATATCAAAAAGCTAAGTCTCACTTGAATCCACATGGTTTGTATATGTCTTCCATTCCGTGGGCAGATATTTCTATAGACTTTGTTTTAGGATTGCCCAGGACTAAGAGGGGGAGGGATAGCATTTTTGTTGTTGTGGATTGTTTTTCTAAGATGGCTCACTTTATACCATGTGAAAAAACCGATGATGCCGTTCATATTGCTGACCTTTTTTTCAAAGAGATAGTTCGTTTGCATGGTATGCCTTCTACTATTGTTTCAGATCATGATGCTAAGTTTTTGAGTCATTTTTGGCGTACTCTATGGAACAAGTTGTGTACAAAGTTGTTGTTCTCTACAACATGTCACCCACAAACTGATGGCCAAACCGAGGTGGTGAACCGCACATTGTCTACCATGTTGAGAGCTGTTTTGAAGAACAATTTGAAGCTGTGGGAAGAGTGTTTGCCACATGTTGAGTTAGCATATAATCGAGCGGAATACTCCACCACCAAGGTAAGTTCTTTTCAGGTATTGTATGGATTCAATCCCCGTGCCCCTATTGATATTTTACCTTTGCCTACTAGTGAGAGAGTTCATAATGATGCTAAGGAGCGTGCTGATTTTATTGTCAAAATGCATAAGACTACTAAGGCAAACATTGAAAAGATGAATGAAAAATATAGGATTGTTGGTAGTAAAGGTAGAAAGGAAGTTAAACTTGAACCGGGTGATTTTGTGTGGTTGCACTTGAGAAAGGATAGATTTCCTGAGTTATGAAAGTCAAAATTGATGCCTAGAGCTGCTGGCCCTTTTAAGATAGTTGAGAAGATAAATGATAATGCATATAAACTTGAGTTGCCTCCCGAGTTTGGGGTTAGTCCCACCTTTAACATTTCCGATTTGAAGCTATACTTGGGAGAAGAAGATGAGGCTGAGTTGAGGACAACTCCGCTTCAAGAGGGGGAGGATGATGAGGACATCACTTCTTCGGATACACACAACACTCCTCCACTTGACATTCAAGGACCAATCACTAGAGCTCGCGCCCGACAATTGAATTTACAGTGAGCCTGCTCTAGGTACTTCTTTTGTTCATTTGAGAATCGATTGCTACCTAATGACTTAATTATGATTATGAACCATGGAGAGGACCTGGAAGTACTTGGAGAAGGGCTACGAGGCACACAAGTCTAGCAAGGGCGGTCGAATCATGGAGGCCCAACTCAAACCGACTTCAAATCCAATTCGGAGTCCAGGACCAGGCCGCACTAAAACGGACGCCCAGATCGCATCCGAACTCTGTTTTGGACGTTCCACATATGTATGGAAAGCTGAGAAGACGAACATTCCAATGGCTCTGGTCCCATGTCCAAATTCCTTCTGAGTCAATGGGAATCGTCGAAACAAGTGGGCTTTCAGAATCTATCAGGGTGCTGCGCCACCGTCTTTTGGGCCGTTCGGCTTTGTATCGTGTTGGAGCCCATTAAGGCACGTCCAGGGGTTTTGCACGCCCCTCACTCCTCTATATACAGCCACCACCCCCACCATTAGGGTTCGGGTTTTGCTTAGATTAATTCTGTCTTGTACAGTTTCATCGTTCGTCGGTTTGTGAGACCCCAACTTTCGAGTGCTAAACCAATACATCTGCAATTCCGTTGTGTTCTTCCTTGTTCTTGCTTGTGTTCTTCGATTCGCAGCGCAGGATTAGCCTTCTTGGCGAGGTCAACCGGCAGCGCACGTTGATAACCCGAGGAGACGTGGTGCTGCGATTGCGGGGTCGAACGTGTTGTTCGAAGACGAATCTATTTGTGTCGCGCTCCACCAAATCAAACATATCCGAACCTGTTGGAAGATCGACCCCGCTCCCATTAGTTAGTGCCAAACCGAGTAGCAACATAAGAGAAAAAGTGTGAGATAGTGGCAAAAGTATCTAATTTCACCATAGAGGAAACGCTCCAAAGATAATGTAAGCAATCATCAAGAATAACCAAGTAGTATTTGTAACCGGATACACCGATGACAGTGAGGTCAAAAGGTCACAATGAACTAAATCAAAATTTTTTGGAGCACGAGACTATGTAGTAGCAAAAGGTAGACACACATGGTGACCAAGCTGACACGCATGACAGATAGTATCGGCGGGTTCATTATTGCAAGCAATGATAGACACACTAGCAAGGCGCAGATAGGGACTCATGATGATCACGGTCCGAGAATGAAGATCCTTTATAGAAAAGGAAATGGGGTCAAACTCAATGAATCAGCTTGTTGTTAATAGTGAATTGATGAACGAAACAAGATTCTTGATGAGGTGCGGAGGACAAGAATATTATTAAGATGAAGAGGGCCAAGACTACTAGAACCAAAGGAGGTGACGGTAGCAAGATCTATCACCAACAACAATAGTGGAAGGAGTGGGGTTGGGAACGGGAGAGGTTACCGCGTCCAACATCATGTGCGAGGTCGCACTAATGTCCATGTACCACCGTGGTCGGGCAGGAAGCAAGAGTCATGGTGTTGAAAGAGTTCACCAATGACCGCGATCCCATGGAATAAGACCAGAGGCGATGACCTGCATCGACTGTGGAGGCCACAACGCGAGTAGCGGTAGCCACCGAGTTAGTTGCCGCCAATGCGCGCGGGTCGGGCGCACCACCGTGGTTCAGCTAGGGTGGTGCGCTAGGGGAATGTTGGTCAAGAGGTCAGGGCCTAGCTTGATGGAGTTGCTTGGGCCACACCGGATGATGCGGGTCCGGGGTTATGGAAGGAGGGCGGCCAACCAAAGGTGTCACCCTCGGAGTCACCACCTGCACCTCTGCCTCCAGTCTTGATGCTGCTACCGCCGTTGCTGTGGTGACTAGATCCGCTACCATCGTCGCCTGTGCCACTCAGAGGAGTGCCCTAGGGTGCGCCAAGGAGTGACGTAGGACGCGCCGCCACCGCCGGGACCCCATTGCCAATAGGGTTTGTGATGATGAGGGCTGTGTAGGGAGCGAAGGGACGTGACGACATCATGATTTGTTTGAGTAGTAGATCGAAGAGGGCCTCGATGAATGAGGGAAATAGCTTCTGTCGCATCAACAGGGCCACCATGTATGCGAATTTTGTGTTTAGGCCGCATGTAATGGATAGAACAAGGGCACGATCGAGTACTAGTTCGCCAAGTCACCGAGGGCATCGGTCATGCTCTTCACCTTGCAGCAGAGTTGGAGATGGAGAGGTCGCCTGCACAAAGTTGTGAAACTCGCCTAGGTACAAGGCACCCATCTCCTTGTTGTCGATGAATCTGTTGCTCGAGGCCCACCCATACGAGTTGCACCGTGAAGGTAGGAGTCATCATGATCTCAAGAATTTGGTGGAGATGGTGCCATAGAGCCACGAGAGAACAAGATAATCAATCCGAACCTAGTCGACGACGCTGGTGGGGGCGCTGCGAGAGCATGTGGTCGGAGAGGGCGACTTACCGAGGGTGACGAGGAAGAGGCCGTGCCATTTGTTGTAGTTTGGAAGGCGAGGTCAAGGATGATGTGTATGAGGGCCTTGATGTTGAGGACACCGTATGCCCGGGTGTGGAGGTAAGCAACAGCTTGCAGCCTCGGAGAGGGCCGCTTGCATGACCTCTTGGCGCACAGCAAAGACACACGTGTGGTGCGCAGCAGCTGGTAGCAAAGTGGCCTCCGCCGTGGTGTGCGGCGGTGGCAACGTCGTCTTTGCCACCATGGCGCGGCCTCGCCTCACGCACGCATGCGGCTGCAGCAGAGTCTCTGCGTCGGTGCACGCGGTGGTAGCCTCTTGCCCGCGACGGAGCGGCGCGCGCGGCCTCCACCATGGCGATGGTGGCGCCTCCAACTCATGGCGTGTGGTGGCAGCAGCATTGTCTGCACTGGCCATGTTGGTGGAATTAGCAGAAGGGTGCGGTCGCAGGAGTGATCGTGTCTGATACCATGAGAGCGTGGAATATTTGGAGCAATCACACCATGCTAGAATGAAGTATTAAAGGTTACATATGTAGGCTATGCCTGGTAGGTGAGGGAGCAAGTGTGATACCATACTAGGCAGGTAGGGGGGCAAGTGTGAAACTATACCAAGTGTGAAACCGTGCCAAGCAGGTGAGAAGGCAACTGTGAAACCATGATATGCCTTAAGTATGGGCTAGAAACCGAGGCATCTAACATGTTAATCGAGACGTCTAACACGTAAGATGGGAGCAAGAGGAGTGGGGTGCATGATGCACTGGACCTCGACTTATGTCCGGAGGGAGACATATGAAGAAATCGCTTTGAAAAGTTAGGTATCAAAAGAAAAAGAAAGAAAGGAAACTGGTGCCTACCATTCTTCTTGCACTACTACAAAAGGTTTATATCAGACGTCTCATCACAGACAGTTTACGAAAAACCGTTAGTGTTACAATTATCATAGGCAGTTTAATAAGCGTGATCGTCTATATTTCTAATGATAGTTAGAACCGTCTGTGATACAAAACTATCACAGACGGTTCTTAGCAAGAACCATCTAAGAAACTATCATAGATGGTTAGGTTTAAAAATTATCTGTGATATCTCCAATTATCATAGATGACTTTTAATTAGAAACATTTGTGAATTATCATAGATGATTTTTAAAAATAACATTCTGTGTTTTGCGTTATTTGAACTACAGAAGCTACTGAGCTGGAATTAACAGATAAGTAGAAATTTGACATACATACGACTCAGCTTTATGCAATATTTTTTTTCATTTATATTGGCCAAATAGTGTGACCAGTCACTTTTATAAAAGATAAATTAAATTTGAATTTATTATAAAGTAAAAAAAGAGATTCACATGTCTTGATCTTCTGAGCTTCATATACTTCCTACTCTACTTTTGGAGTTGGAAGATCAGCGGCCGTGTCCTCGAATGCCGCAAAGATTGTCCTTGCCCTCTCCATTTCCTTGATGTGTCTCTCCATTGCCGTAAGAGTTTCTTCCGCTTTGCGCACTTGAAGAGAAGAACGAGGCTGAGGGTGCCTCCTTTTCTTGAGCGGCAAAGAGACACCTCCATCGACATCGGATGATAAGGTCCAGCTGACGGATGAAAGCTACTCGAAGAAGAAGAGGAGGGCGTGTGCAGAGGAGCTATTCTAGACATAAGTTGTTGGCCGCCTATGTAAGGTTGCGGCAGAACAACTCATGATAAATAGATGAGAGAAAAGAGATCAAAAGATTAATAGTAGATGCCATTGTTGAAAAATCTGGTGAAGAAGATGATGGAGGATGTTTAGAAGAGATTGACTTTGTGGTATCAAGGAATTGTATCAATAAAATGCACATATAAAAGCCAGAACCATGTGAAAGTTTAAGGGTTGTATGCATCGGAATATTAACAGGCGGGAGTAGAGTACACATTTTTAAGTATTATCATAGACGGTTCAGATACCAAATCATCTATGATAGTGTGTATCGAGCTTCTTGTTAAGAACCATCTACAAACCGCCTATAATATCATCATACATCACGCATGCAGCTTTGTAATCATAACCGCTCTGTAATAATACTACATCACCGATCCGTGGCATCTCTCCTAGGATTTGATCCCACCCACCCATTCTCTTCGCATTGAACAGCAATCACCGGTCTCCTCCCACCTCTTGCTCCTTATTATTACTCTCCCTCTCCTTTTCTCCTCCACCCTCTCCCCACTTCTTATTCCTCTTCCATCCCCAAACCGGCGCCCGACGACACCAATTACCGCGTGAGCTCCTTTGCCTCCGACAGACGCCACAGCCACCGCAGAAGGCACTCTTATCTTAAGTGTCGTAAAAGTATCTTGTACAGTATGACCGTAGTGACACAACGGTGACGCTAGCGCTACTGTCACCTCTCCTTCATTGCCGATGATATCCCCCATCTAATCCCCTCCCCTCTTTTCCTTGATACTTGGATTTGAAATTACAAAATTGATTGATGGTTAGCTAGGGTTTCGGTCATGTAACCAATTTTTTAAAGACTTCAATCCATAGATTAAATTGACTTTTCAACCCTCTCAAAGTCATGATCGTTCCATGGATTCTGCCGTTTTGACGATGGTCAGAAAGTGGTCATTGCAAACCAAAGCGTCACCGTCTCTTCGCGAATTGTTCTTCATGAAGACGGTTGATATTCATTTTCCTATCTGTTTCTGTTTATTGGCGAAATAGATTTAGGAATAAATGATAATATCACAGACGGTTCCTTAGAACAAATAGTCTATGATAGTTAAATATTACAGACGGTTTCATATATAAACTGTCTGTGATATTCAACTATTACAGACGATTTCATGTATAAGCCGTCTGTGATAGTTAACTATCACAGATGATTTTATGTACAAACCGTCTGTGATAGAGTGGATCATAGACGATTCGAAAGCCGACGGTGATGGGCTTATGTTATTACTGATTTATAAATTCAGACGGCTTATAAAACTATCTGTGATGATATTTTTGATGATGATTTTTTTCCGCCGTAGTGTTCGGGTTTCAGCGGGAAAGAATGCAAAACAATCTGATTATTAATGAGTGAACAAACAACGTATAGTAGTAGAATATGGCATTGATTTCGTTTCGGTACTTATTTGACCAGCCCTACATCAAGGAGCAGGAAATCCAATGTGATCACTCGCTCGTCTCTCGTATCCTGCTTGCCACGGATCGAAGGATCGATTCTGAAGAAAGAAGCTGCCCTCTTTGTTAGTTCCTTTCGAGTTCCGGAAAGCACAACAGTGGCGAGCATGTGCAGCGAGGTGAGCTAGAATCGATTGAACCGCCGCCGTCGTCCTGAATCGGCCTCGATCTCTTGGGGAAACACCGCATCGTTCCGGCCCCCGGCAGCAGATAGATGTTGTTGTACTAGCACGAATGAATTACTAAAACAAAACGAGGGCAGATAACCCTTGCAACGCATGATGGTAACAAAGATCGACAAACAGCTTAATTTGCTTTAACAGATTTCTACGCTCAGCAGTACAAATTTCAGTCTACTGATCATCTGTCCTCACACCAGTAGCACCAAAAGAAAGAAAAGAAGGACGACTACCAGATGCATGTTTTCGATCCATCTCAGATCAACCAAGAGCTAGCTAGCTAGCTAGCTAGCCAGTGGATCGATCCATCACAGATCAAGATCGTACAAGTACAACTCGGAGACAGACACATGAAAAAAACTTAAATAAGTAAGAGCTAACATATCCATCATATCTAGCCGGTGTAGATGTGGACGTGGAGCGCGAGGGTGAGGATGGTGAAGGCGGCGAAGAAGATGAGGGTGTGGACGAAGATGGCCTTGCCGTTGGTGCGGAAGCTGCCGAAGTCGACGTGGCGGTGCGAGCCCGGGAGCTCGCAGAGCAGCCCCGGCGAGAGCAGCACGAACAGCACCACCCCCACCACCACCGGGCCCCAGTCCGCCATCTCCTTCCGTCACTCTTCCTTCACTTGACTTCAAACTTGGAGACACAAAGAGGGGTGAAGTGGGGAAGCGGTATATAGAAGGTGGGTGGATGGATGGAGAGAAGGGAAAGAAGGTGGTGTGGCACGATTCGATGCGGCGCGGCGCGGAACTGCGGCGGATGCCTCCAAGCTTGCGAAAAGCAGCGGCGCACCGACGGTCTAGCGGCTTGGTTTCTGCTGTAGCTGGATCTGGATGGATATCACCAGGCCATTCCTGCTGCCCCCGCCTGTCTGTCGCCGAGATGAGTCAGGACGACGACACGTGCGTGCGTGGGTGCGTGGCATATCTCCCAGCACGTTCCGTGTCTTCTCGTTTCCTGAGCCTACCGTTGCGGGGGCGGTGCGCGTGTGGGGTCACGTGCGAGATTCCTTCCTTCCAAGTACACGCCGCTCCCCTCTGGTCAGATGGAGATCAACTAAGGTTTTGATCAATATTATCTAAATATTTTTTTAAAATAATTATTTAAATTTTTAACCTTTAGATATACGTAAAAATTTATATACCATCATCTCTACCTTATTCTCCAATGACATGTTTTTCTCCTCTCTCGATGACCTCTTCTTCCTCCTCACCGTGAATCTGGGGAGAATCCCACACCTAGGGTTCATTGTTCTCCCGAGCAATTCTCCTTAGACATAGAGGGAGGCCAAGGGATGGTAGCCCAGCTATGGGGGTGACGGGCTGGGTAGGAGGATGGTGGGCGGTGTCAGAGGGTGGTGATAGTGAAAATACTAGCTATTAGGTTGGACGGAGATAGTACGATGGGGAGGGGTAGGGGCGACGCGGTGAGGCGACAGGGGCGCTATCGGCCGCGGGTGGTGGAGAAGGGGGCAGGGGGCGGTGGTGGCAGTGGGAGGCACGTAGAGCTACTCCGGCGGCGTAGAGAGAGGCGACGTGGAGGGGCAGCGCGGATGGAGGTGGCGACGAGGAGAGGGCGGCGCCGAGGGGGTGGCCAAGAGGAGGGGGTGGCGTGGAGGGAGCGGTGGTGGCGGGGTCGGGGTAGGAGGCGGCGGGCTTAGGGGTGCAGGGTGGGAGGCGGTGAGTCTGGGGATAGGAGACATAGATTATATAATAAAGAAGGAAGAATGAGGGTCGTTGAATGTTAATTTAAGGGTCACAAAATTTAGATAATTATTTAAAAAGGTATCTAAATGATTACTAAACATATCTTTTTTGGTATTATTGCCAACGAGCCTACAGAGGCACGGTGCGAACAGAGCGGTGGAAAACAAGTCGGAGGACCGTGGCATCGAGCAAGCGGGTACGCAGCGTCGAACGGGTGAGGAAATCTTGGATCCTCCGTTTTGTGGAAACCAGGTCTCACAAAACCGGTTTTATGCTTTTTTTTTTTACGGAATACAGCGATCCTATTAAACCAAGGACTAAGTTAAATAGCTGGCTACTAAGTCTAATACAAAGTTAGGGGCCCCAAGGATAAGCGATGGGGGATCACCCTGAACAATTTTTTTACCGTGCGTCGTTAACGCGCACGCCACCCGATTACAGTTTCTAGGACAGCAATCCAATAGCTAATAAAGTTCAGGGCTAGAAACTGCTTAATCTCTAAAAACAACAAACCATTGACAGAAAGGTTAAAAGCTTTTCCTTCTAACGCCTTCTTCAGTGTACGAGAATCAGTCTCAATTGTCATATGTCCCATTCCAAGATCCAGGGCAGCTTCAAATCACTTCAAACACGCAACAGTTTTAGCATGAAGAGCATCAAACGTAAGTGGACAGTGTCCAGCCCCTGCTACTGCCACTTCCCCTATGCAGTTCCGTATTACAAAGCCCCATCCACCTGGTCCCGATTCCTGTAGGTAAGCACCATCAATATGTTGAGATACGAATAGGTTGTGCTAGTATAAATTAAAATTTTCTATTGTGTAAATTAGAAAGTCATACGAATAAAAGATCATAGATCGTTACCATTAGACGTGTAGTGCAGCAGAAGTAGAGTTGAAACAGCCGATTGAACGAAGAGTGCGTCGATACAGTGGAAACAATTGATCGTCCTCCGGCCAACCGTCTCCTCCTCGTGATTGTTTCGATCAGCGCCGCAGTCGTAGTAGCGCATCTACTAAGATCGATACGTCCAGCGATGAAACACCATACATTAGCATGCTAACACTAATACGCATGGTAGGGACTACGAGAGATGGTGGCTAGGGTTTTGATAGATGTGTTTTGAGATGTTTCCCTCAGCCCCCGCACCTCTCCTTATATAGCCTCCAATTGGATCATTATCTTATATAAGTAGAAATCATATCCCACCAGAGATTATCATTCAAACCCTTATCGTTCTACCTCATTAAGTGTGTGACTCTATAGGTTCATGTATATTTGGTCGTGGGCCGAAAACTCATTTCCGATCTATAAGTCGGTAGCAGTCTTTAGCAGGATATAACGACTCCTAAACATACATAAATATTATATCAGACAAACCTATATAGTCCTTTTGTGTCGATCCTTTTGCCTCATGATATCAGATCGAACTCAAGACGAGAAGCGTGTCATCTTATGATAGCTCGATTCTTCACTCAAATCTATAGTGGATTACTCAGTTGTGATTGACTCCTCAATCATATTCAACATAGTCGTGCACTTCCTTAATCCAACCATATCGAGGGACCCAGAGATATCTCTCCTTTTATATACGAGAGGTAAATTCCATCTTGATCGCTCATATTCTTCCGCATATTTCAGAGTAAACTAGAAAGTTACCTTTATAACCACCTGGTCATGGAGTAGTGTTTGGTAATCCCTAAGTAAACTATTATACATGAAGGAAACAATGACGATCTTAAGTCTAAGAATGCTACATACACTATGTATGAGGCTAACTGATGACACTTAAGAATAAAACAAATCCCGTAGTGTCTCATGGTGGATTAATCCAACATCATGTTCTCTAACATATGTCCACATTATTGATTTGATATCCTATATCCATGATCCATGAAACATGGTCATCAATCAATACATATGTTGATTTATAAATCATAATTATCTCACATAATGATATAAGATCAGGAATAATTTAGAATAACATCAAAATATAAATATGGAGTTCCACGAATAAGTCATATACTTGTTGATCAATATAAAGATATTTATTCAAGAGATAAAATAATATATTATTCAAACGATCATACACATAGAAGTGATACAATTATATCCATGATTGTCTCTTGAGCATATTACTACACAATATTAGTCTTGAGAATATCTTGTACAGGAGGCTTCCAGCCCTGCTGTGACTTAGGCCATGGTTTCTTTTCAGCAATAAAGACCTTAAGAAATTCTTCAATATGCCATCTGATTACAAAGGCCAAATCCGAAGAAGTTCTCCTAGCTCCCCCTTCTCTGACATTGTTCCCTTCTGCCCACCATTTCCATAACAGAGTGATCACCAAGGTCTGTATTTTTGACTCCATACCAAAGATCTCCCAGGTCACCTCTTTTGCATTACAACATCTGCACAACTTCTCTCTTATTGCATTCAAATTCTGTTTTGCCCAGATATCCTTCACAATCTTATAACAAAAGAAAAGATATCCTCCATCTTCATTGAGCTGTTGACTCCTTGGACAGATAGGATCAACAAGAACGCCTCTCCTCCTCAGATTGCGCCTAAAAGCTAGACTGTTATGAGGCATTCCCCACAGGAAGTGCTTCACTTTGTTTGGACATTTTATTCGTCATATCCCTGACCAGATAGACTGAGAGTCCCTTGTTTCACTTGACGAACTTGCCCCCTGCCTATTGCTTCTCCTTAGCTTGTCATCATAACACACTCTATATGGCGACTTAACAGAGAAAATTCCATTCAAATCGTAATGCCAAAATTGGATTTTACTGGAATGGATAGAATGATTTTCACATCCTCCTCCCAAAAGGTTTGCCTGACTAACTCAGGGTCCCATTGTCCTGTTATAGGATCAATCAAATCTGAAACTTGATTTATGATATTAGACCCTCTCGGTGTCGATTTATGATATTAGACCCTCTCGGCGTGATAGGTTTACGGGTGTTCTATCTAGGAATCCAAGGATCCTTCCACATGTTCACTGCCTCACCATTGCCAATTCACCATATTATACCCTTCTTCATGAGATATACCCCTTTTAAGATGCTTCTCCATGTATATGACATCCCTTGAACCGACTTCACATCAAGGATATTACCATCAGGAAAATATTTAGCACCAAGCACTCTAGCACAAAGAGACATCGGGTTCTAAATGAGCCTCCACCCTTGGCAGGTGTTGGACCTCCGGTTCGCAAACCCAGATCCTCTGTAATTCTGTCGTAATATTCCCTGGATAAGTAGATAGTATTCACAGATACATTACTATTTATCAAAAACATATTATGCGAAAGCTTAATATATACAGTAATAACGTACTCATGGGCCGTTTAAGCCAAAAACAAAGAATGCAGCAATGAAAACTTCATGCAGGTGGGACCTCAAGACTTGTCCACAGGTATCCAACCGAGGTTCGCGATCTAGTTCTTGGCCTCATCGATCGCCAGCTCCGTCGACTTCTTTAATGCGTAACAGTGCTTATCCGTCTTGTCTCACTGACTGAATGATGGTAATTAAGTAAGAGTGAGTACAACCGTACTCAGTAAGCTACTACACAAGATGCAATAATAACACATACAAAGCTGTCAAGGGAGGGTTGAGGTTCTTTTAGTTGCTAATAGCACTATTTTGAAAGTACAATAAGTAAGAAAACTCTTGAGACTTAGCAGTTTTTAACTTAATTAGATTTTTCAAAGTTGATTGTGAGAATACAGTAATAATTGTAGTGTAGGTTATATCCACGTTTTACAGTACATGGTTACCTCTACCAATGCTAGTTTTTATTATCACTAGAGTACATCCCTTCAGGAAAAGTTAAGGTCAAAGTATTTCAATCTGATAGGTATTTATCCTACCTACAAAGGTTTTTGAAATAGAACTAACTCGAGAAAGTTCTCATGTCCATCCTTGACCATGGGTATGGCTGTTTGAACAGTTTATCCTCTGCAGAGGTTGTACATCTTTATCTACAAGAGATAACACAATTGCCATAGTCCGCATGTTTCCTTTAACATGCAGATCAAGAGGATTACCATATAACCTTTACAATGCATCTAATGAAGGATTCCATAGAACCACGGCTCACTTGGACCGTCCAAACCTTATGATGCAATCCCGCCATTCGAACTCGCCTTCAATATTTCCCGCCTTTCTCGTGCTATTCTTGAGCTCACTATCTCACCCGATATCATCGATCGTTCTAGGCCTCAACTCCTCCATGAGGCTAGCCCCGATCTTCGCCGTTGACCACAGTTGACTCCAAGCGACCCTACACATCCAAAAACAAAGAAATCATTTCTAGGCACAAGTTTTTCACAACCTGACCCACGTTAGCTAAGACATGCATCATGCAACCTTAATGTAATAAACCAGGTCACCCCAACTCAATCTATGATTCAAATTTCAAAATCCGTAATTTCTACCAAAAACAATACTTTCAAAGAGCGATCTTTGCAAAATCAAATAACTACTCCACAAATATTGCAATGGTTCATCATAACATTAAACAAGACCTTCTTACATGGTCCTTCAGTTTGGAGATGGATGGAGTATATTCATGTTTGGTTTTAGTATATGGTTTTCGATCTTATTTTAAGAAAATACAAACGTGGAAAAGCAGGAATATTGAAAGACAGAGAGGCACAATGAAATTCAATTGCCTAGTACTATTTGAGGGACAATTTCATATGTCATAATATACAGTATTAGACAAAGATAGGTTCTTCAAAAAATGTAACATGGGATTAGCAAGGGACTTATTTGATGTACGGAAGAACATCTTTAGAAATTTGATTACAGAAGAGATAACATGCATGCAGACATCACTCGTGGGAAAACATTAGAGAAAAACTAACCAACGGTATACTGTCACGATGGCAACAAACGGTATAACTTCCTGCCGTCTGATCCTTCTACAAAATCCCCACTCTTATTCAAACGGTATAACTTCCTGCCGCCCAATCCTTCTACAAAATCCCCACTCTTATTAAAACCAAACTGTTCTCATCTACTCATTCATCTATCTTATCCTTATACGATATCACCTCATCTCCCTTATCTCTCACATACACAGCCGTGAGTTGCTGGTTAGCATCTCATTTCCTCCATCTCTCTCTCTCTTTAGTGAGCAACTGGTTGGGCGGTGGCCACCATGCTACACGACAAGTGGCTGTAGATGGGTGTGTGTTTGCGGTGTCCCGTGAGCAAGAGCCATCAAGCACAATGGCAGTGGTGCCAGCAAGCGCACATGGGTGACATACCTCATCAGAAACTATCGAGGGCGGTGGTGGCCAGCGAGAGGAGGCATGGGTGAGCGTCGTGAGCGTCGAGCCCCACCACCTCCTCCTTTAACTATGGTGAGAGTAGCACGGCGAAGCAGTAGTAGACTCACATGGTAGGGTAGCCACAAATTTGCCCAAGCACGATAGGCCCCTCCCTCTCCTCGTTAGACTCCCATGCCCTGTCCCTTTCCTCCTTCACCTCTGGCTCCAAATCTAGGCAGGTGGTGACGCGGTGCTTCACCTCTAGCTCCAGATCTAGCGATGGGAGGTGATGGCGTGACTCAGGACACACGGATCCAGTAGCAGCTCAGTGTTGAGCTTAGGCCTAAGTTGGGGAAGAAAGAGATAGAGTTTCAAGCACTGATTTGGCGACCAACATTGGTTGGCTCTATGGCGGCAGCGGTAGTCAGGGCCGGAGCTAGAGAATAGGGTGCGTTGACACATGTGGGTAGCCCTCGGTAGTGTGGTAGTACCATCGTAGCCAGGTGAGTTCATCGAAACTAGTTAAAATTTCTTAAAACTTGTTTAGAACCTATTGAAACTTCTTGAATCTTTTGGTTGAAATTTACTGAAACTTGTTGAAACTTTTGATTGAAATTTGTCGAAACTCCTCGATTGAAAACTTGGTGAAACTTATGTTCTAGAATATGAAACTCGTTGAAACTTTGGTTTAGAATCTTTTAGAAATACATGAAACTCACTAGAACATGAAACTTTTAAAATATTCTCTTGAAACTTATCGAAACTATATAAAACTTATTACTATATCATTGCAATGGTATACTATTCTCTAGTCACTCCCAAAACATTATTGGTATGTACTTATAGTACGTGCACAATCACAGCCTGTATGCATACGATTATTGCATTGCATCGGGATGCGGAAGATATATAGATGAGTTATACAATTAATCTGCTACATTACACCTCGATTTACATTCACACACACACACACACACACACACACACACATATATATATATATATATATATATATATATATATATATATATATATATATATATATATATATATATATGTGTGTGTGTGTATATATATGTATATGTATATGTGTGTGTATATATATATATATATATATATATATATATATAAAATATGGAAACCTCTTTTCTACACCCGGGTGTAATTACACCCTATATCGTATCTCACAACGTAGGGAGTATCTCGTAACTGAGAGTATGTACGTATAGTATACTTAGTATTTAAGATCATCTAGGTGGTATGAACAATTTTTCAGAGGTAGTATGTATATTTTTTAGACATACTCCTTTTTATATGCGTATATGAAGGTATTTACAAAATACGCTAAAAACTATGGACTTCCTTGCAATTTTTTCGTGTGGTTCACATTGAAGTATCTTATAATTAGTGTATAAGTATATCCAAAATGATAAAGGAGTATTTCAAATTCGTTTAGGTGGTATATTAGAGGTGGGTGTAATTACACCAGGTGTAGAAAGTATTTTTCCTCTATATATATATATATATATATATATATATATATATATATATATATATATATAGCAAATTAAGCATCATGGAAGAAATATCAAGACAACAAACCTATATATATTCACGCACAAGCGGCCGGTGCGGGTATATATGCACGCACACGCGTCGCGCGGGCATGTAGGTGCGTGCATGCATGGATTGCATGATCCGTAGGCCATAGCTACTAGTAACCGTGCGCACGTGGATGCCGATGGCGATGACGAGGATGGTGAGCGCGATGAAGAAGAAGGCGGCATGCACGAGGATGGAGATGCCACTGGTGTACATGTTGCCGAACTCGACCACCCTCGTCCTCGCCGAGATCTGGAACAACAGCCCCGGCGATAGCAGGATGAACAAGATCACCGCCGTCACAACCGGGACTAGGGGTGCAAACAGTATGGGTTAATCCCGACCGATCCAGTACCGAATCCGGTTAGTACCGGATATGGGAAGGCAATTTAGCATCCGGTACCGAATCCAATCCATACAGAATAATTGTTGCCGGATATGGTAACGAAAACGGTAAAGCTAAAATCCGACAGAATAGCATCGGTAAATGATAAATCGGATACTATCCGACCGAATATCCGAACAAGTAAGTTAGTACCCTAACTGGCCCAGCCCATCAACTATCATTAACACCAACCAGCCTAGATTTTATCAAAGTCGTAACCTAACTCTAGAGTCTAGCTACTCTAACCAGTCACCACCAATGCTCCCCGCTTATGTTGAACTTACGTATGAATTTATGTATGTATTTATCACTTATGTTGAACTTGTGTTGTATCGGCTATTATACTTAAGTAATCTAGATAAATTTATTGCTAGTTGAAGGCTTGAAGTGATGGTGATATATTTCAGTGTATATTCTTTTATGTATACACATACTATCCATCTATATTATCCATTTCCGATCCAAAACTGTTATGTATCCATCCCGATGACACCATATTTGAAACTTCGAATAATCCGAATTCATATTTGTATCCGGCCTTACCGTATCCGACTTCGAATCTAGGGAAAAAATATGGGTTAGGACACGGTATGAACAATATCCATCCGAATCCGATCCGATTGCACCCCTAACTGGGACCCAATCCGTCACTCTCTGGATTTTTGTAAAATTATGATGTGGCACCAGGGAGGCCAGAGTTCGCCAGCTATACTCCATATAACAAACCCGGGGGACTCCCCGGGCTCTCGTGCGTGCCACGTCGACGCCCCTGCTCTCTGGCTGCGACGCATGTGCGCGCAGCGCGCGAGCGCTCCTGCCCATGTGATAGCACGGTGTGGCTTCGTCGCTTCGTCGTTCGCGCGTCCATCCGATTCCCCAGCGCCATCATCCGCCCGTCCACCTCCGCTGCGTTGTCTTCTCGCAAAGTGGCGCATCTACCTTTTCTGCCTCGCGCTTGCGCCAGCTTCTCGCGAACCTTCGTGTGCCTTTCCTCGCTCCCGTTCCCCTTCACGCCACCGCCGCTGCCGCCGATGAGGCGTCAAGATGGACGCTTCCTCGAGTAGGAAGGACGTTGCCGAGCCAGGGGCAAACCCATAAGGGCAGACGCTCCCTTCAGACGAGCTCGGGCAGCGGCCCGAGCTCCGTCGCCGGCCATCCCCTCCAGACTCAGCACCACCGGTCGCCTCAGCGAAAGCCTCGTGCGCGCCACTCGTGCGTTTGTGGAGTTAGTTCCCTGGGAGGGGTCTCATGTCCAGCCACCGTCCATTCTGGAACGCATGCACACCAGGTGCTCAATGTTATGCTTGTGTGAATTCTCTTGCTTGTTCTCGCTTAGCTTTTTTGCTGTTATTGTTTGGTAACAAGGAGCACTGCGTTGGGAAGACGATATCTTCTTGCTGTAATGGCCTTATAGATAAAGCTTGCCTGTGGTCTAAATTTTGTAGTGGGAGGAATAACACATGCCACTAACCTCTAAACTCTTCTTGAGAACGTTTTTTGTGTTGATTAGAAAACGGGGTCTCTGTTTTCAGTAACTACTCAAGTAAAAAAGTAAAAAAGGTATTGATTCAATCTTGTTTTTTATGTGTGAAATGCATACTTCGGCTATAGAATTCATTTTTTAAATTTTAAGGAGTATGAAATGTAGTTTATCGCATTTATATATGTCTACCTTGCCTTCATACAATCATACTTGTGTTACAAAATGCTATTCTTGTTGAAAGGAATTCTCCAAAATTTACAGCTGATTAATTCGTTTCATTTTAGAATTTATTGGGCCAATGCACACGGAAAAATGTCTGCTACACAGCACCGCTGAATTCAACTATGAGAAATGCAGCAGCAAATTCAAGGCCGAAGTTGCTCGTTACCAAAGGGCCTCAAGCACAGAAGGTAGTTGGGATCTGGCTCTTCGGATGTGCTGCTAGGTATTCAGCTTGGTCATACTTGGAGGAGTCACTCGGCTCACACGTTCTGGTCTGTCAATGACTGACTGGAAGTTTACTGGGGGCTTGCCTCCAATGTCAGACAAAGAGTGGCTACTGGAATTTCAGAAATAACATAGGGTTATTGGTGCCGACTCTTCTCTGTGGGTGCAGGCTAAAGAACATCTAATATTCCAGCTGAACAGCCTAGTTTGGTGGGAGTGGTGGGAGTAAGAGCAGGTGACTTTTTTAGAATAAACAAACAAGTGACTTCTCTGTCACTGTTTTAGAATGATTTATCAAGATAATTTTTTCAAAGTGATTTATCGGCATTCAGTTTATTCGTACAAACTCTCACGTTAGAACCAAAAATTATAAACCATAGTCATAAGTCATTTGTATCAATCCAAAAAAACCCACCCTAAAACATGCTAAAGGGGCAGCGCGGAAGATGAGACGTAGCTATTTGCTAGCTTTTGTGTCTCGAGAAAAAAGAATTGCATATGCATGCATGCGTGGCTCTGCAATAATCTTCCCTGTCATTGTGCGCCGGTTCTTTCTTTTAAATTATCTGCTTTTCTATATGTGTTCTGATGTGGCAAAGATAAAAAGACGATCGATGCTTTTAAAAAAGGCCGGCCATGTCTGCAAGACGCAAACGTACCACTAATTAACTAGCAGGACAGGGTCAGGATGAATGTACAATATAATAAATAGAAGTATGAATATTTGATCAAAATTTAAGGCCCGGTTAATTGGACCAAGTTTTGGATACCTTTGCTAAATGATAGGTATAACTTTTTTTGGACAACGAAATTGTAAAATGCTATTTCCTTTGTCATGTAATATAAGCCTTTATTCTTGTAAAACATTGTCATATAATATATATAAGTCCGTTATGGAGATCAAAGATGTAGTTATTGTAATATTTTTATCATATACCTATACTTTAATACTGAAAAAAAATAAGTGAGTGGTTATAGCATGCCATTTAATAAGAGTATGTATTGTTCAACAATATTAACTTTTTCTTAAATTTAATGTCTATTTGATCTGTATGTATGATAGACTTTGAACTTATATAGTATACAACCTTCATAATAACTTGTGAAAATTAATACGGAAGACAGATCTACATAATCTCTCAATAAACGTTTACACTTCGATTGGTCCATGCAAATTGCACGAGTTGAGGCGCGCGCGCGCTTTTCTAAAAATACAGGTCACCTTTTTTTGTTGATTGCTTATGGGACTACTGTAGCATCTCCAAAAACTATTTCCAAAAGCACGCTATTATCGAGGTGCTCGATCCATGCATGCTTCGCATTTCACAACAGTATCAAATTAAGGTTGTTG
Source organism: Melocanna baccifera (assembly GCA_036346265.1). NCBI lineage: Eukaryota > Viridiplantae > Streptophyta > Magnoliopsida > Poales > Poaceae > Melocanna > Melocanna baccifera. The sequence goes on along the minus strand of JAYEVJ010000198.1, from coordinate 112,925 downwards.
TCTGCGGAAAGTAAAAGTTACAACCCGTTGTGCCTACAACCCAAATTCTGTCATTGTTTTGCATTAAGATCCGTGCTATGTCATGTATTGCTAGATGTATAATTTTTGTATTTGGGCTTTCAAAATTCTGCTGACATGGCGTGGGAGCACTGACAAGAATACCGATTTCAGTGCACCTCTCCCTCATTTGAAATTCGAATTTCAAATTTCAAATGGAAGCACTTGTACAATACATGTATTGCAGACAAATACACACTTTTTGCATACAAAAGAATACTTTTGCAAATGAAAAGTACTGTAGAGTACACTGCTGATACATACATGTTCCGCAGAGAAAAACACATTAATTTTGCATACAAAAGAATACTTTTGCAAATGAAAAAGTATTGTACAATACACTAAGAGTGCACTGCTGATAGATATATGTACTGTACACTACTGATACATACATGCACAAAGCTGTACAATACACTGCTGATACATACATGATTTGTATCCTGTACGTACACTGGAGTACTGGACTAGTGAAAGAGAGAGATGAACAGAGAGATGGGCAGCAAAGAGAGAGATGGGCGGTGAAAGGAGATGTACGGCCGTGAGGAGAGAGGTGCTCATGCACCGCGGCGGTAGGGATGATGTGGAGCTCCGATGCTCGACGGAGAGGCGCAAATGCACCGCCACGGCGGACGGCCGCCACGCCTTGGCGACATGTACATTGTATTGCGCTGCCGGAGTTCTTCCTTTCAAGTTGGCGGTGAAAACGAGTACTTCGGCGGAGCTGTACACGAGGCCATGGAGTACACCGGAGCAGTGGCGAACTTAGGATTTTACCAAAAGGTATACCGCACCAAAATTTTCATATGCAATTCGGTAAAAACCCTCCTCCAATCCCATGAAGCAGTGGCAGCAGCAAGGGCGGGGAGGCGAGGCGCGGGTGTGCCAGCGGCTTCCTCACTTGAGAGTGTATCGATGGGATTTTCTTGGCTAATGGATTCTGGTTCAGGACCTTTATAACAACAACGCTCTGAATGAGGACATTTCGGTAATGCCCGCCTTTGACATCTGCATAATCTGTACGAAATCAATTCAATTATCCTTGCTTCCTCAAGTTCGAAGGCATCTCCATGAATCCAATCTGGATATAGGAGAATGTCAAGATGTGAAGAAAGCATGAAGATAACAGTAACACAGAGAATATATAGCTTTTTGCTACAACAATAACAAGTGGACTTACTTCTGCACCTCTCACAGCGGATATACATCAAGTCTGGGCAATATGGCTTGACACATAGGTAGCAGGTTGGTTTCATGGGCGAACCTACACTGTTCTTGCTTATAAAGATGACATCCAGTGGCGGACCCAGAATAAAAATTTAGGAGGGGCTGGTGGAAGAAAGGCAACACGTGGCATCAGTAACCGTAGTCTGCAAACAATAAAACTTTCACACATCGTTGAAGCTAAAAGAAAGTGAAAGCTCTGCATTTCTTGCACGTACAAATGCATGGCATGCAGTTGTAAGGCAGTACCAGTAGTAGCTACTTTTGTACTAGAACAAAAGAGACATCCCACTGTAGAGATAGTACTAAAACTTTGACTGCAGTATTCTGCACTACTTTGTTGTCAACCGAGAGATGCTCGCAATGAGGAATTCTAGTCTGAATAATGCTTGTAAATGTAGTTAAACTTTGAGGCGAAGGATTTGTTTGGTTCCTATTCCTTTCCTCTACACCTAGCACCTTTTTCTCTATCTTTGTGTGCCTGAAATTATGTTTCCTAATCTTCCGTCCATACTGCTGAAATATCAACAAAATTCAAATGTGTAAGTTACTGGAATGTTTCAGTCATGCTTGCCTGAACCGTCTGTCATTTCCACACCAACTGCATTTTGCACCGATCAAGGAAACAAATGCAATTACTCTGATTTGTTGGACATGGACATTAGAGTTCAAGTTCATTGCCACCCGGCATGATCTGATCTGAGAATTTATTATAGTTTATAGATAACTCAATGTCTTTCCATTTCACATGTATCTCTGAAAATGAAAACACGCTTAGGTCATTTGGACTAAAACTAGCGCAGGTCCATGACAGCTGATGGAGACCGGAGAATCAACTCATCAAGCATCATGAGAGTTCAATGTATGCTGCCATGCTTGTATCGCAGCAGCTCGGGCCTTGCCTAGACACAGAAGAAAATGCCGAGACTCCGTGCCGAGTGAGAGCTCGCCTTGACCTTGCCGCCTCTCGCTGGTCTCCTCGCATCCGGCCGCGAGCTTGCGCTTGCACTGGTATTCTCCTCCTTCACCGTGGCTCGGCCGGGGTGGGGTGGCGGCGACGGTAGGGGCGCCACCCCACCGACTTCCTGTAGGTCCGCCCGATGACATCATCTCGACTTGAGACCGCTGCACGCCGGTCATTCTTGTTTTTCTTCCATATAAGACCAACGAAAGTGACCTCTTGTGCATTTCTATGCTTGCTATGGTTTTTCGTGAGTACGCGTTTAGTCTCCGGCTGCCTTTACGCCTTCGCGATTCGCTCGGCTTCCACCGTGCTGACCCCACCGACTCATCTTAGCGTTGCTTCTAGGGTTTGCCCCACGCGGTCTCCAGTTCAGCTGTTCAGGCCATTTCTTCACTTCATCAGCATACGGTGCCGGGGCAGTGGGAGGACGCGACCGGCTTCTTGGCCACGCCGCCGCGATGGCTTCGGTTAGACCCCACCGCCGGGATACGGAGTTAGCTTCAAGGGTGCCGCTTGTTGGACTCGGAGTAGTACTAATAGCGCTTCTCCAACATCTCCACTCTCCTCCTCGGAGGTCTCGAAAGAGTCGTTCTTCTGCGGCGACAGAGGCTAATTCTTGGGGGCGAGAGGAAGGGCGTGGTTGGGCTTCTACTCCTCCGAATCTTCGGATCCCGGACCGGAGGATGTCTCCTCGGAGAATAATGCTAATATCAGGACTCCCCGGATGCTTGTTGATGGCCTTCCTGAACGCAGCTTCGAGTCAGATGGGAGGCTGCCGGCTGGGCCCCAGGGTATGCCGTGGCCCACCCGGCATACCCTGTGGGTCCGCCCCTGCACCGGAGATAGAGACTAAAACACCCTGAAATTTCAAAAATTTTAAACTTTTCTTGAATTTGCTTTGAATTTGAATTCCTTCCCCAAATCGGAAGTTTCCAGCCAAATGTGTTTTCCTCTTTCAAATTCCCGCTATCATCGGTCACCGGCACCCTCCGAAATGTTGCCTTCTCCGCTATCACCGAGTGCCGCTTGACCGTTCTTGCGTGCCACTGCCACCACCATTCACACCACCGCAACCGATCTAGTTAACCACCGTACCTCGTCTGTCGCGCCCTGACAATGCCATCATTGCACCTTGATGTGTGTCAAAGTGGCTCGGACAAAACTCACCACCACCGCCTCTCCCCTGTCTCATAGCCGATGGCCGCACCTGCCATTTTAACCGTCGCCTTCCGCCAATCGATGAAGCACCGAGGCCAAGGTGCCATGCCACTGCAGCTGTCGACTGCCCTCAAGACCTCCAGCGCCATCTTTTGCTTGGCCACACACCATTACACGGACGGATCTACCACTGCTCCCAATCGTCATTCAGCGGCTATAAAAAGCCTGCCAACCTTTCCTAAGCCCCCGTGACAACCTATTTGTCCATCCACACCATCCCCTATTTGCTTCGACACAAAGATCGCTGTTGTCACCATGGAGAGCTCAGTAAGCCCAAAATCCAAATTCTATTGTTGAGTCCATTTCTTTCCAATTGCTCTTGCCAGTAGCATCAGTGTGTCCCCACAAACCCTACTGAAGCCTTGTCCTAATCTCTTCATCCCCACCTACTTTCGCTACATTTTCCTTCTCCTAGACACACCACCCACCATGGGCACCTTTCCATGGACCATCGTACTCAAGCCATTACCGCCACGGCCCTCCCCATTCCCGTGGATACTCAAGACACTTCCACCTCGCCGCTTGGCCACCGATACCCTCCTGTGCCATGGTCCAACGCCGTAGAGTCCCCCTCGCCTCCGGCCATCTATGGTGCTCCACACTCGTCACCAAGCCCAGAAATGGGTTCTACTCGGTCCCCTAATCCCATCCATGCTCTCAAAATCCCTTGGAAGCCACCATAGTGTTGTCAATTGCTTGTCATTGTTTGCTCCCCTATTCGGTCACCGTAGCGATTGAAGAAAGAAGATGGCAGCACAGTAGCAGCCCATAACTTGGAAACCAAATAGGCCGATGCCCAACACTATTAAGAACAGTTCACCTGACCCTGATCAACACTATAGCAATCCGCCATGCTATACACAGTAAAAACCAACACTATTCTAAACAAACCCGATCCATTGTAAATAGTATAAATCTATTACTGTTCCTAGTCCAACCCACAATGAACAGTACCACCCGGTACTGTTCACCAGAAAACCCAATAAGTATATTTATATCCATTTTGACCCCCAGGAAGCCCATTTTCAACTTTGTTTGGCCAAATTAGACACCGATAAACTCTTAAAACACCTAAACACTATTTCAAATCTAAACCTAGTACTGTTCAGGATCAATGCTATTCACCAAAAGCCTATTAATACCTATATAACATTTTGACCATACTAAGCTTCTCTAACCCATTTTCAACTCCATTCAGCCAAACCAAGCACTGCTTAAACTCTATCCGCCTATTTTCTTTTAGTTATTTTATTGTATTTTGTTCCTAACTTGCATTTTGCAAAGTAAAAACTTATTTGCATTCGTTTTTCATGCTAGTATAGAACCCAGAGAGTTGGTCAATAGGAAACTACAGGAGTAATTGTAGTAATCAAGGACAAGCCTGAAGCCTACAGAGAAGACCGAAGACACCGGATAAGGAGGCAAGTACTTATATTGATTATGTTGAACCTAGTTTTTAAATGCAATATTTTGTTTCAAATACAAATGCATGCTTGCCATTATTGTGTATATAGATTGCCAAGCTACACTATACAATGATACCTTTTATTTTCCCTCTTGATAATACCGTTCCTTGGTTACCATAGGATATTCATATGGTAATACTGCCATATTATGGTTATGCTTAGATATACTTTAGTAGTAAGATTAAATACAACACAAACATTGTCAACTGAAACTGGAAACATAATAATGATAGTGGTAACGTGGGTTACTAGTTGAAACAAGGACTGATTTATAAGATGGTGGAGACTCAAGCGAGTAGCTGGCTTGAGACCAGAGCAGGTACTGCCTGAGGTTTGGATTGTTGATTTATCTTGCCTGAGTTGATTAAGGACTAAATTTGTGTGCGTTCATACCTACACCTAATCATGCAACCACAAGTCTGGTGTGGGACGGACCTACCCAACTAAATTGTTTTGTCTCAGTATGGACTCCTATGCAACTTGGGGATGACCTGCGGGGTCATTGTCTAGGAAAATTGTGATGGAGATGAACCTATAGGGGTCACTGCCTAGGAGAGACCCAAAAGGTCCCTGCCCTAAGAGAGAGTACACTCGACATGAGCTAACAACAAAGGCCCTTAGCACTGAGGATTCATACCTCCGGGGTAAGGGAAAGTATCAAAACAATCATTGTAAAGGTTTTGTTATGATTACTCAATCGTATATCTATGGTAATGTGTACCATCCAATATTATGAGATAATCATATTTTATTGATAAAGTTGTACACCTTTGCAGAGTATTACAATCTATTCGAATAGTCGTGCCCTAGTCATGGGTAAAGTGTGGGAATACCACCACGTGTAGTTTTTATAAAGTGGTAACGGGTGTGGGGTTATGGTAAAGGACATGGATTGAGATCCATGGACTGGGCACGTTAAGTAACTGTGAGGAGAGTTGCTCCACAAGGATAATTGATATTGGACATTTTGATTTAAGTTAAAAATAACTAAGTCATAGGTTTGAAAATTACCTATGATATGATATTTGACAAATTGGCTTCATGAAGATGTGCACCGGAATACTCCAGATGGCGGAGTACTTAAGGGCTTGAGGATGGAGTACTCGAGACGATGGCTAAAGTGCTACGCCACTGAAGTACTCAAGGTGGCGTAGTGCCTAAGCTAGAGTACAACCCGAAGTACTTGATGCACGATGGCCAGAGTACTCCATACCATAATGCTCAAGTCATATCATCTACGAGCCCGCTCAAGTCAGCTTCTGTGAACGCGGCGGTGGCGATTTTCATCAGAAAGTACTATAGCTACAAAGACTACTACAAGAAAATTTTGTTTTTGTTTTTTTAAAAATTTACTTATACTTTTTTGTTTTTGTTTTGGTTTTTTCAAGACAAGACTGCTATATTTAATTATACTCAATAAACCAACTCAGCTTACGTGTGTTTTTTCAACATACTACTGTTGTTTTAGCAAAAATCAAAAGCCATCGCTATTCCGATCACCCCCGTACTCTGGCGACAATGACAAAGTGCAGGCATTCACAATAGTACAACACCGTAGCCGAGTACTTCGACGGTCGGTAATGGAGAAGAAGTGCAGGTGGCGGTGTACTTCCTCATACAGAGTACCTCGCTGCAAAAGTACTTGAGGCCGACAAGGACACGTTTGATGGAGACACCACTGGATCCAGCGTGGGGCATTCGATTGGAGTGGACGGAGATGGAGATGTCATCGGAGGAAAGGGAGACGATGGATTTGGCCGCCTCCACTATCGCTGAGCCGCCACTTGCCATTGCCAGGTCACCAACACCCAACCATTGTTGTGTGTGCCACCGGAGAGGAAGGAGATGGTAGATCCAATGGAATTGGAGGGGAGGAAGAAGGTGAATCCATTCATCTTCCCTAGATCCGATCATCCTAGACTTAGCACTGCCGGATCTGGCCACCTCCACCACCATGCCGTGCATCTTCCAAGATTCGATCATACCGCACCGCCTACCTCCTCTGCTCGCCACTGTCGCTGGCTATCATGTTGCCCCACAGGTGTGTTGCACTATATCATTCTTCCCATCTTCGGCCTACGCGGTGGCCTTGTTCTCCCTCGTCACCATCGGTGGCAGAGGGAGGGAGGGATAGATGGGAGGCATGGAGATCGAAGAGAGTAGGGGTGGCTTTTAGGGGGCATTCGTACTAACTTCTGCTGATGGCTTTTGGCTAAAAATAAATAATAGCAGCTAAACGAAGTGATTTTTAGAAGGTGAGGTGAGTAGTACAAAAAGTGAGATAGAGATGTGTGTGCGAGATGGGAGCAAAAAGAATAGGGTATGTGATGCGCCGGTGATCCCTGATTTATCCTCGAAGTGAGACAGGAGCGAGAGGAGTGGAGAAGCCGCTTCAAGAAATTAGGTATTCATATTAGCTTCTAACTTCTTCCTAAGCAGAAGGCAGAAGCAGAAAATAATACAAATAGGTTCTTAGTGGGGTGGGTTGTACTTGGGTCCACCACATGGTATGTACCCTACATTTCTCTAGTATTTTTGGTTTTGCACATGTACCTTGCATGAATCTCCATGCACATGAATGGTACAGATTTGCACTATGAATACAACGGTTTGTACATAATCCTCTCTTTGTTGTCTAATACATTTGCCAAAACCACACGGTTGACTAATCAATAGTGGACCGTCCAATGTTGCTATTTATCATCCATCGCCAACCTTTGTGAGTTGTGTGCGTTGAGGAACTATAGCTGGCTAAGGGTGAGGTGTCCACATTCGGTCAAGACTTGTAGGCCTAGGCCAAGGTTTCCCAACACTCCCTCTTAGGTACTTATTCGATACGTTCATGCCTTATTAAAATTTCACAAAAACCTAGTGGAAAAAATTTAGAGAAAGAGCACATGATACATGTTATGTTGTGTTGTACAAATTATCTCATTAAAAACCTTGGCTGAGAAACTTTCGTACAAGCCACCCAATTTCATTTAATCTATAAGATTTATTCTTTGGGTACTCGATCTTTGTGATTAAGATTTAATAGTGAGCTCGAGAAGAATCTTCCCCGAGTTCTGCACTTCTCTAAGTCTCATCATTCCAATTTCACGTACACACCTTTCAAAGGTAAATACGGGAAGTGACTTAGTAAATAAATTTGCAAGATATTTACATCACTTAGTATGTAGTATCTTAATTTCAGCTATCTTTTGTTATTCATGAGCATAAAAAAACTTAGGGTTGATATGCTTTGTGAGATGACTCTTCATGTAACCCATCTGCACTTATACAACACAAGCTGCATCATCTTTATATATAATTATTGGAGCTTGTACGATATTCAATACACATGACTGCTGGATGTGATGAATCATTCGTCGAAGTTAAGCTCATTCTCGTATGGCATCGTAAAGTGCTATAGTTTCTGAGTGATTCGTCCAACTCGATACAAGACTTTGCTTAGATGATTTTTATAAAATTATCGTTCCACAACATAGGAATATATATGCCCGTTTGTGACCTAGCTGTATGTGGGTCTAATAGATACTTGGCATCTGCATAGCCTGTCATATTCTTTATCCCCTGATACTCTATAGAACAGTCCACGGTCTTTACTTCCTTGGAGGTATCAGAAGATGTTCTTTATCCCCTACCAATGTCTTTTGATAAGTTCTGCACTATACCTTGCTAATAGGTTTACGACAAATGCAATATCCGGTCTAGTGCAGCTTGCTAAATACATAAGTGCTCCTATTGCACTTAAGTATGGGAATTCTGGTCTAGAACTTCCTCCCCCTCTTCTCTAGGTCGGTACGAATCCTTGTCATGCTGTAAAGATTTTCTGACTATCGGTGCCTTTGATGGGTACGCCTTTTCAAAGCTGAACCTTTCTAACATCTTTTGAGTGTATGTAGACTGATGTATTAATATTCCTTCAGGGACATGCTCAAGCTGCAATATTAGACAATATTTGGTTTTACCCAAAATTTTCATTTCGAACTCCGACTCCAGGTAAGAGCTTGCTTCCTTAATATCTTGTAGGATTTCGATGATATTCATATCGTCTACATATAGTGAGATTATATAAACTCTATTATAGGATAATCATATAAATACACATGGATAATTCTCATTGTTCGTGTAACCTTTCTTGCATAGAAAGTCACTTAAGCGATTATACCACATCCTGTTTGATTGCTCAAGTCCATACAGTGATTTTCTAAATTTAACACTGTATAGGTTTCTATTTGCTCTATCTTGATTCAAGACAGGGATATCTTCTAGCACCTTCATATAAATGTCCAAATCCAAGTTTTCATAAATCCAAGTTACCACATCCATCAATTTTATTTCTAAATTCAAATTCACTGCCATCGAGATTAAATATCTAAACATAGTGCCACCCATGACCAGAAAATAGGTTTCTTCATAACCAACTCATGAACGTTGAGTGAAACGTTATGCAACGAGCCTCGCTTTATATCTTATAACCTTATTTTTCTCACTTCTCTTTCGAACAAATACCCACTTATGCACTATAGGGTGCATATAGGAAGTCATGTGGCTTACATGCCCAAACATCTCTCTTTTATTTAGAGATAATAATTCACTTTCTATTGCTTTTTTCTAATCCTCCCAATATGATCTTTTCTTGCATTCAGTGCATGATGCAGACACTAGATCAAGATCGATGATTATGGCAATTTTCTTTGCAAAATAAATATCAACAATGATTGTTGTCCTATTCATGAATTCTCCCATGTGCATATAGTTTATAGCTATTTCATCATAGATTGATTCTTTTAGTGCTTCTACTTGCTCACCGTTCTTTCCAGTTGTGGGGGTAATTCCCTTTAGTTTCTTTAGCTCCGCACACATCCATGCAAGTTTCTCCCTTCATGGAAATGTTCAAATCCGGTATGCCATTCCTTGAAGGTACCACACCGATGTCAGGTCTCAACTGGCTTCCCTTCTGCATCTGGAAACCTTCGATGATTGGCTTTGTCGATTCCTTCTTATCCTTTTTTTATCAACCGTTCTCGGTTACTTGGAATTCGATGGACCAGTGTTCTTGTCCTTTTATTCGATGGGATTAGATATATCTTCAACTTTTTTTGGTATTTCAACCTCTCCGGTGCATTGCGTGCTTGCACATTCGACTTGATCATGCTCTTTAAATTACTAAAGTGGTCAGACAGTTAATTTGTTAATGCCTACAAATCAATAATCTTTTGGACTTCTCTATGTGCTTCACTAGTGCGTGGATCATGAGCATAGATTCTCGTGGCTTGTTACATAATTTTTTGATATTTTTCATCAAAGGGTTGATTTCCTCCCCTTTATGTCGGAAAACTACCCTCATCAAATATACTACTAGCTAAAGGGCAATATGCAAATATCCTGTCATGGAGTCCAAATACCTGATTATGGAGGCTATTTTATACCTAATGTATATCTCAGACTTTCAAAGAGGACCCATTGCAGTACGCTGTGGTGGGGGATATAGGTACATAAACTTTACAACCAAACCTACAAATATGAGAAATTTTCAATGCTGACCCTTGTGCTAGTTGCATAGGTGAATAGTTGTTATAGGCCGATGGTCTAAAGTTCATGAGAGTTGCTGCATGGAGGACTACGTGTCCCCAACATGTAGTTGGTAAATTACAATTCTGCAAAAGTGGTCAAGCAATAAATTTAATTCTCTTAATTAATGTTTCTACTAGTCCATTCCAGCTGTGAACATACAGTACAGAATGCTCAACTTTAATTCCCATTACCATACAATAATCATCAAATGCTTTTGAAGCAAATTCTCTGGTGTTGTCCATTTTGATGGATTTTATATGATAATCAGAAAAATTATTTTTAATTTGAATTATCTGTAAAATCAGCTTTGCAAAAGTATGATTTCTCGTGACTATTTCAAGGAAACATCGATGAGCACTATAAAATATTTTAAATGGCCCTGACAGAGGCTGTATAGGACCGCAAATATCTCCTTGGATGCGTTCTAGAAATATAGGAACTTCATCATTCTCTTTTAAAGCAAAAGGTATAGTAATTAATTTTTCGGTGGCATATGCGGGGCATACAAAATCTTCTTGATTCGTAAAATTCTTTACATTAATATTATGCCCCTATAAATTGTTAATTATATTTCTCATCATTCTAAGATTTGGGTGTCCTAATCTGTCATGCCAGATACTAGAGTTCAGAGCTTCTAAATATGATTTTCAGGGCAGTATAGCCTATATGTGCCTTAGTACTAGTGTAGTATAGCCCAGTCTCAAATGAAGGAAGGAGAGTTTTGGTCAATTCTGGATACAGTAAGGCTTGAATGACCAAAGTTGTGCCTATTGATAGTATAATTGTGGCTCTTCCTGAACCTATTATACAAGTATCGCTACTAGCGATGATCGTAAGGCTGCCAGCATTTTTGCTAATCGACTGAAAGAATTTTAACTCTCTCAAGATGGTATTTGTTATGCCACTATCAACTAATCACACTTCCTCCATAGTGCACTACACGTGTTCTAATATATAGTAATTTATTAATATGTAGTGGGAGACAATCAACACATAAATAAAATACTTCAAATATCAAAACATATCGTGCTACTATTAATTGAATAAATAAATAAATAAATGAATTATTATCCAATCACCATGAGAAAAATAAATTGTTTGAGTACCATCAATGCAAAATTTATTCCTTTCACCCATGAAATGAATGACAATTAAAGTCTAAATGCATTCGGTGCATTAGACTGAATCTGCTAAGAAGTCAAAGATTTCGGCTGCTATCTTCTCAGGGGTGAGATGCTCTTCCGGGGAAATCATGGTAGCGGCAGCTGCAATGTCAAGGGGGGTGCGGCTGTAGGAGTGGTGTCAACCTCTATTGGTGGAGGCATATGCTGAGAATTCTCCCCTTCAAAGAAGGCAAAGTGAGTTTCACGCTGCCCTAGAAAGCATCGATGATGTGCTGTGGCTCTCTATAGATCTACGACCAGTACCTCCACTTGCCCCACTTGTAGCAGATTTGGTCTTGTTGACCATAGGGCTTATCGTCCTATTTTGGTTTGCTGGTCTTATTTTTCTGTGGAGCATTTGACTTGCCTTTTTGGGTTATGGCTTTGCTTTTTCTTCCCCTTTTCTTCATTATAAGCTTCTGCACCTTGAGGTTCCCAGCGTTAGCCTCACGGCCAGTACAGCTCCTAGGTGGCTGTGCGACAAAGTTCTTGCAGAGAATTTCACCCTAAGCCTCTACAATCTATATAATGTCAATCATTCAGCATACTCCTTGTAGCCGTCTTAATGATAGTTGCATACTTACTGCACTATGTTGGAGTGGAGGTGGAGAGAGTCTTCTCAATCTTTTGCTCATCTGTGACTTACCTGCCATAGAGTTGAAGATTGGTGCAAATTTTGTGCAGAGTAGAATTGTACTCTCCAACTATCTTGAAGTCAGCAAATCTTAGTTGAATCCATTCCTACTCTGCTTGAGGAAGAATGGTGTACTTTAGCTTCTTGAATCGTTTCTTTAGTGCAGTCCATAAGGCTAGCACGCTTTTTTCTGCCATGTACTCATTCTTGAGAGTGAGACAGAGGTGGTGCTTGAGGAAGTGAAATGCTTGATCAATTTCCTCATGGGTGGGTTTGGCATCCTTGTCGAGACCCGAATATGCAAATTCGGTCTCTCTGTGTAAACTGCACTAGTCCAGGATCACGCTAGTGCACACAGTCAAACATAGATGCCATCACAGTCATACACACGATAATAATAAAGGCAAATCGAATATCGATAAAATATCAAAGGTACGACCTTATGGCCAAGCTTACAATATCTCTGGCCGGAAGGGCTTAACAAAATAGCAGTGAAAATCCAAAATAAAACGTAGTAGCCAATCGACAAGCCCACAGGCTATCAAGTGGAGAACGAAGCCTAATCCGTGAAGTCATCATAGTACTCTCCTTCTGGAACCTCCTGCTGATAGTACTCCTCTCCCTCAACTGAGCAACATAGGCGTAAAGCCGTGAGTACATTGGTACTCAGCAAGTCGTTTGTAACAAATGAATGCAATATAATATGCAAGGCTTACCAAAGGAAAGCTAAAAGGTTAATTTGCATAAAGGCATTTCTCAAAGAAATATAATAAATAACTTGAAAGCGAAAGTTAACTGAAAACAATAATAATAAATAATCAAAGGAATAAACATGAACCACTTGTGAACACCAATTCACAAGCTAAACCCAAAGTGAACTACCTGTCCACTCCCAACATAAACCACCAAGTTATAAGTGAAACACTAACCCTCGTGTGAAATCCCCGAGCAATATCCATGACCGAGGACGCGGCTATTCGAATAGTTTTACACTCTGCAGAGGTTACACAACTGTACCCACACGATGTGATTAGCCTCGATCTCAGGAAATCACAACAAGGCCTTTACAATGCTCTACCTCAACCCAATCCTGCCCGCTAGGGTTTCGCATCACACCCCCCCTTGCGCCACATGGAAATTAGCAACCATGTCCATCACAATGGCAGAGTTGAATTGAAATATTACAAATTAATCAGCCAGGTCTATCTCATACTAGACATGTGGTTTGCACGATTAAGCTCAGATCAATGGCGCACAAAGTTAAATCCTTAGCATTACCCGGGTGAGGCTACCACATCCCCCGAAGTGAACCTGCACTTCCTCCTTTACTGCACGATTACTCGTCCGAGTGCAAAACCAGGTTTGTATAACCAAGCCAACGACACACCAATGATGTGGCACAAATTTTAATAATCGTGGCACCAACCGCAGTTTCATATATCATTAAGTCAAATTAATATTTAACATGTGATGATGAAACCCTTCGTAAAGTATAAGCCAACTAAGCAGACTAGATCGTACCAACCCATGTGACAAGTATTCTAGCATCACTAGTATGTTTCCCAACCTATGGTGACAATGGTAACATGACATTCCAAAATATCAAGGAGGAATAGATTCCAATTGGGACGATAACTACCAATACGAGGGTTTGAATAAAAGTAGCGATGCAATGTAATTTAAAACAAAATAATTAAATAATAGATTGCAAACTGAGTTCAACATGATCAAAGGATATGACTTGCCTTGGTTATCCCAAGCGAGGTACTCCTGGTCTTCGGGCGTAGAACCTGCTCCTCCGGAATCCGAATATAACGAGAGAGAAAACGACCGAAACAAAGAAAACACATAAAATAATAAGCAAATGAACTCCAAAAATCACAAAACTAGAACCAACAGCTAGAGCTCGATTTTAGATGAATTTAGAAAAAAAATAGGGTCAATCGAAGCTAGGACGAAGGAGAACGGGCTCTCGGAAAATTAATCAGGAATTAAATCGGAAAAAATTAAAAAAGTTACTGTGCTGTGGACCGAGCGCACGGGATAACCGGTCCACCGTGAACCCGTGGCACGTGGCGCCGATGGACTAGGTCGACGTGGCACGCTACCGTGCCGCCACGTGGCTAGGCTAAGCCGGGCGGCTCGGCGCGGCGGCGGCGGGATCCGACGGCCGCCGCGGCGATGCGTTGCGGGCGCTGGTGCCTCCGGCTCCGATCTGGACGGACGGCGAGGATGCGGCGGCCGGGCGCGGGCTGCGGGCAGATCGCCGACGCGTGGAGGCGAGGGCGGCGGCGAAATGTGCACGCGAACCGAGGGAAAAACCTGGGTTTTAACACGTGAACCGAGGCTATCCCGATCGGATACAGCGACGGTTGCAATGCGGATGGGTTTGGACGGCTGGGATGCAGCGCGGGAGAGATCGGACGGCGCGGATCAAGCGGGGGTTAGGGTTAGGGTTACGCTCGGCCGGGCGGATCCGACGGCTGGGAAAGGGCGGCGCGAAGATCGGACGGCTGAGGAAGGACGCGGCGCGGTCGGCGGGCGCAGGCGCGCGGGCACGCTGGTGCCTCCGCGTGGCAGCGCGGATACGCGACGCGTGGAGGCGGCGAGATCGGGCGACGAGGGTGCGGCGGCGCACGCGCGGGAAGCGGGGAGTACGGCGGCGGCGCGGGGAGCAAGCGGATGGCCGCCGCGTGGCAAGGGGGTGGATCGGGCGGCTGGGGGTTTTTTCCTTTTTTTTCTTTTCCAGAAATTCAAATAAAACACTAGGAGCTCTAGAAAATAGCAAATAAATCTCAAAAATTCACCAAAAATACCAGAAAATTCCTTGAGACCTGAAGAATCCAAATAAAATATTTTCAACTTATGCTAATATTTATTTTAATCATATTAAATCATTTTAAATTCTGAAAATTCATTTGAAGCTTGGATTAAATTCAGAAAATTCCAGAAAATTTATTTTTACAATCCTGGCTTCAAAATTTGCAGAAAAACAGGATGTTACAAACCTTACCCCTTTAAACGAGATCTCGACCCCGAGATCTGGGCCAACTAAGAGAATAGGTTCGGGAACTCTTTTCTGAGGTCCTCCTCGCGCTCCCAGGTGGCTTCCTCCTCGGAATGGTTGCTCCACTGCACACCTTACAAAAATGGACCACTTTATTCCAGGTGACTCGCTCTGACACTTCCAAGACTTTGACGGGGTGCTCCTTGTACGACAGGTCCTCCTGCAGGTCAACGGCCTCAACTGGCACGACATCCTCTGGTACACGCAAGCACTTCTTCAGCTGGGACACATGAAAGACGTCATGTACCCCACTCAAGGACGCAGTAGCTCCAACCGTAAGCAACCTCTCCCTCGCGTTTGAATCTGAACGGACCAACATATCTCGGTGCGCTTCCTTTTAATCGAAACCTCTTCACACCTTTGAATGGTGTGATCACGAGATATACGAAATCATCCGCTCAAAACTCGGCTCTCGACGCCGGTATCGCATAACTTTTCATGCTCGCACAGGCGCTTTTCAACATTTTTCGTATCAAACGGACCTTATCCTCGACTTCTTTCAAATGCGGACTAAAAACCTGTCCTTCCCTGTCTCTTTCCAATTGAGAGGGTCCTGCATTTCCTGCCATACAATGCCTCAAACGGTGACATCACGCAAACCGGTGCGATAATCATTGTTGTACGAGAACTCCGCAAAAGGCAAACAACTGTCCCACTTGGACCCATGATCGAGCACACATGCTCTCAACATGTCTTCCAAAATCTGATTTATTCGCACTGTCTGACCATCTGTCTAGGGGTGATAAGCTGTACTGAAATTCAGGTGAGTTTCCATAGCCTTATGAAAACTACCCTAAAAACGGGAGGTGAACTGCGAACCACGATCTGACACGATCTTCTTGGGCACACCATGCAAACTGACAATCCTAGACATATATAGCTCTGCCAATCTGTCACCACTGTAGGTTGTCTTCACTGGAATGAAATGAGCAACCTTGGTCAATCAATCCACGATGACCCAAATCGAATCATAGCCCTCTTTGGTCTTAGGCAGACCGACTATGAAGTCCATACCAATTTCTTCCCACTTCCACTCGGGAACTTTCAATGGCTGTAGAAAACCTGCTGGTCTCTAATGCTCTGCCTTTACTCTCTGACAAACATCACAAAGGGCCACATACTCAGCGATCTCACGCTTCATGCTTGGCCACCAATACTTATCCTTAATGTCCTGGTACATCTTGGTACTACCGGGATGAATCGAATACAACGATTCATGAGCCTCTTTTAACAACACATCCTTTAGTTCTTGCTTGTTGGGCACACACAACCGCCGCTTGAACCATAAGGTTCCTGGTCATCCACCAAAATCGACTCGACTTTACCTTCACTTAAGTTCTTTCGATCCATTGAAATGCCTCATCGTCGACCGAGCTCGATTTATCGACCATCCAAAGTAGGTCGATCTCCATAACTGCCAAAAATCCTTGCTCAACCAACTCTAGGCTAAGCTTCTGAAATTCCTCATGCAATGCTGGCTGGCTCTCTCGAACCATCACTGAATTGCAATATATTTTTCTGCTCAAGGCATCTGCAACAACATTGGCCTTCCCAGGATGATTATAATCCTTTATCAGCTCTAACCACCTCCTCTGCCTGAGGTTAAGCTCGGACTGGGTAAAGATGTACTTCAGACTCTTATGATCCGTATAAACCTCACATCTATTACCCATCAGATAGTGACGCCAAATCTTTAAAGCATGTACTACGGCTGCTAGCTCCAAGTCATGAGTAGGGTAGTTCTCCTCATGTGGTCTCAACAGGCGTGAGGCATAGGCTACCACCCTCTTGTCTTGCATCAAGACACAACCCAAACCTTTGCGAGAGGCATCATAATAAATCTCAAAATCCTTATTTATATCAGGCAACACAAGCACTGGGGCTGTGGTCAAACTCTCCTTCAGTTTCTGAAAACTTTTCTCGCACTCTGGCGTCCAAGTAAATTTCTTTTCCTTCTTGAGCAACTGCGTGAGGGGTCTGGCTACACTGGAGAATCCTTCAATGAAACGACGGTAATATCCTGTCGTACCCAGAAAACTCCTGACCTGGGTAACTGAAGTGGGCGACTGCCAATCCAACACACCACTCACTTTTCCAGGGTCAACTGCGACTCCCTCCGCTGTCAACACATGACCTAAGAAGGCAACCTCCTTCATCCAAAACTCACATTTGCTGAACTTAGCATACAACTGATTATCCCTCAGCTTCTGTAATGCCAATCTCAAGTGCTCCTCGTGCTCTTTCTCATCCTTGGAGTAAATCAAAATGTCGTCAATGAAGACAACGACAAACTTATCCAAATACTCCATGAACACCTTATTCATCAAATACATAAAATATGCTGGGGCATTGGTCAAACCAAATGACATCACGGTGAACTCGTATAAACCATAACAAGTCGAGAAAGCTGTCTTAGGTATGTCCTCCTTGCGAATCCTCATCTGATGATATCCTAACCTCAAATCAATCTTGGAAAAAACTCCTACTCCCTTAAGCTGATCAAACAAGTCATCAATCCTGGGCAAAGGGTACTTATTCTTGATGGTGACCTCATTAAGTGCTCTGTAGTCCACACACATGCGCTGACTACCATCCTTCTTCTTGACAAATAACACTGGTGCTCCCCACGGGGATGAACTCGGTCTGATATAACCCTTATCCAAAAGCTCCTGAATTTGCTTCTTTAACTCCGCTAGATCATTAGCTGGCATCCGATAGGGTCTCTTGGAAATCGGAGCGGTTCCTGGTACAAGCTCGATCAAAAACTCCACTTCTCACTCCGGTGGTATACCTGGAAGATCATATGGGAATACGTCGGGGTTCTCCCGAACGACTGGTATGTCCTCCAACTGGACCACCTTGCTCTGGCAAACCATGACTGACTCTGCCGACACTGTTTGCGAACCGCACTTTAACCCGTCTCAATTGGTTAAGGTCACCGCTCTGCTCCACAGTCTAACACCGCTGCTGCTTCAAGCCAATCCATTCCCGAGATTACATCTAGGGATGCATATCCAACAAAATCAGTCGACCTCGAACTCAACTCCACGAATGGTTATCATAACTCTGGACAACCTAGGTTGGATCTCAACTCGGAACTGAGAGATTGGATTAAAAGAATGCATCCAAGAGCAACAGTTTTCAATTGTTAATTTAAAGCAAAACTCAGAAACAAGCGAATCTAAGCTCCGAATCAAATAAAATTATGGCAGGAACTGAATGTACTAGGAACGTACCGATCAAAACGTCTGGTGCTGCCTGGGCATCCTCTCGGTGACGTGGTTCACCTGACCTCTCACTACCGGCGTCCTGTTGGCCTGTCCTGATGCCGGGGGTGCTCCTCGTCCTGATCCTGGGGTAGGGGTGCTCCCAAGTCGAAGCGAACTGGCGTCGGGGCCTGCTTCTGAGGGCACTTGCTAGCATAGTGTCCCACCTCATGACACTTGAAGCAAGTGGCGACGCCGCCGAGTTATTGCTCTCTGCTGCTGCCGACCATCGGAACCACCGGATGTTTCTCGACCAAACCGCGTGGCATCCGGCCGGGTCCCGAAAGTTGACGGCTCGCGCGCTCTCGCTGCTGTGGCACTCGTGCGGTGGTAGGAACCAAAGCGAGGCCTCCGAGGCCCAGTGCGGCCGTGACCCTGCCGGATCATCCTCCTCTTGCGAGACTCCTCGAGCTCGCGGCGACTCTCCTCAAAGAGAATGGCCTTGTCCACCAACTGCTGAAAACTGGCATAGTCGTTGCCTACAACTTGCATGTTCAAAGCTGGGTTCAAGCCCTTCTTGAACCTCTTCTGGCGAGTTGCATCTGAGGCTACATCCTCTGGCGCGTAGCGAGCTAGCTGAGAGAATTTATTGAGGTATTCACTCATTGACAGGTTCCTCTGCTGAAATTCCCGGAACTCATTCTTCTTCATCTCGACCACTCCATCCAAGACGTGGGCGTTATGGAAGGCTTTGGCAAACTCCTTCCATATGATATTCTTCTGGTTCTCATAGGCGGCATAGTAGTTCTCCCACCACTCTGCTGCTGGTCCCTCAAGCTGGTGTACTGCATACAACACCTTCTCCCTGTCGGTGCACTGAACCAAGTTCAGTTTCTTCTCAACTGAACGGATCCAATCATCAACCTCCAAAGGCTCGTGAACTGGAGAAAGCAGGCGGTCTCGTCCTCATGAACTCTGCATAGCCGGATCTGGCGGCGAGGTCTTGTTGGTGGTGCTGCCTCGTGTCTTTGTCATTGCATCATAGTCTCGCATACTCGCATCATGTTCTCGCATCATCAGTGCAGGCCACCAAAAAGCGGCGAGGCGCAGGATCCAAGGTAGGTGGCACTAGCTGCGCAGCACTGCTCTCTGGGTCCTGGTTCGCCTGGTATCAACCATTTTGCTCTAAAAAGAAAACAACTGCTGACTGACCAAAGGCAAAAGACGAGAGGGAAAAGCATAGGTAAGAGGTAAATGTGTCTAAGGGGGTTTTGCTAATGGAAACCTAAGCTAAACAAACACTTAGCCAAAAAGGCTAACAAAGAAACTGAACAAAAATAAACTCCATTAAAAGATTGACATGATCGCAATATAATGCTTTTAAGGCAATATTTGCAGCTCACATCACACACAACTGCAAATAAAGTCCAACGTGTCTACTCGCACTATCTACTCTGAAGGCTCCCACTCGGGTCCTGACAAATAGGGTACATTGCTATCGTCCTCTAAATCGCTGTAGACAACCCACGAGTTGCGGATCGGTGGCGACTGCTCTCTGACCGGGACTGGAACTGGAGCTGGGCGGAATTGCCGAAGATATGCTTGACGATCACCGGTGATTCGACGTCTCTGCTCCGGGCTCGGCGGTGTAGGCGACGGTAGAGGTACTGGTAACTGCGGGCGGGGCTCCTCCCTGACTGGCTCTGGTAGTCTAGGGGTAGCTCCGTACTGCTCCTTGAACTTCCGGACGAGTCTGGCCATGTTGATCTTGTATAACTTGCAAAGGCGACGGATGGCTTTGTGCGCAACTCCCTGTGTTGACATCTCTCTATTGGCACCGGCATTCTTGAAGCTGTGATGTAGAACTTGCTTGCCGACTCGGGTGGTGAAGTATAGCCTGGAGATGCTTCCGATGCGTTGTCATTTATGCTTCTCATCCTTGGTGAGGTAGACGGGCAATCTCTTCAATCCGAGGCTCCGCAACAGAACACGTAGAAGTGCTCTCCATCCTCCTGTCGGGCTGTAAGAAGCTTGGGACATCTAATGCATTTATAAAGGAAAGATCAGTTTATAATTTTATGAAAACCAAATTTTGCAAGAATGGGGCGTGAGACAAGAATCCTTAAGAATAAGATAAGAAGATAAAGATATTACTAAATATCAAATTTAGTTGGTTTGATTTAAAAAATAAATTTTTGGGTTAACGACCATTCTAACTAGGGTTTCGTCCTACAGTCGATATGGCTCTGATACCATCTCTATCGAGACCCGAATATGCAAATTCGGTCTCTCTGTGTAAACTGCACTAGTCCAGAATCACACTAGTGCACACAGTCAAACATAGATGCCATCACAGTCATACACACGATAATAATAAAAGGCAAATCGAATATCGATAAAATATCAAAGATACGACCTTATGGCCAAGCTTACAATATCTCTAGTCGGAAGGGCTTAACAAAATAGTAGTGAAAATCCAAAATAAAGCGTAGTAGCCAATCGACAAGCCCACAGGCTATCAAGTGGAGAACGAAGCCTAATCCGTGAAGTCGTCATAGTACTCTCCTTCTGGAACCTCCTGCTGATAGTACTCCTCTCTCTCAACTGAGCAACATAGGCGTAAAGCCGTGAGTACATTGGTACTCAGCAAGTCGTTTGTAACAAATGAATGCAATATAATATGCAAGGCTTACCAAAGGAAAGCTGAAAGGTTAATTTGCATAAGGGCATTTCTCAAAGAAATATAATAAATAACTTGAAAGCGAAAGTTAACTGAAAACAATAATAATAAATAATCAAAGGAATAAACATGAACCACTTGTGAACACCAATTCACAAGCTAAACCCAAAGTGAACTACCTGTCCACTCCCAACATGAACCACCAAGTTATAAGTGAAACACTAACCCTCGTGTGAAATCCCCGAGCAATATCCATGACCGAAGACGCGGCTATTCGAATAGTTTTACACTCTGCAGAGGTTGCACAACTGTACCCACACGATGTGATTAGCCTCGATCTCAGGAAATCACAACAAGGCCTTTACAATGCTCTACCTCAACCCAATCCTGCCCGCTAGGGTTTCGCATCACACCCCCCCTTGCGCCACATGGAAATTAGCAACCATGTCCATCACAATGGCAGAATTGAATTGAAATATTACAAATTAATCAGCTAGGTCTATCCTATACTAGACATGTGGTTTGCACGATTAAGCTCAGATCAATGGCGCACAAAGTTAAGTCCTTAGCATTACCCGGGTGAGGCTACCACATCCCCCGAAGTGAACCTGCACTTCCTCCTTTACTACACGATTACTCGCCCGAGTGCAAAACCAGGTTTGTATAACCAAGCCAACGACACACCAATGATGTGGCACAAATTTTAATAATCGTGGCGCCAACCACAGTTCCATATATCGTTAAGTCAAACTAATATTTAACATGTGATGATGAAACCCTTCGTAAAGTATAAGCCAACTAAGCAGATTAGATCGTACCAACTCATGTGACAAGTATTCTAGCATCACTAGTATGTTTCCCAACCTATGGTGACAATGGTAACATGACATTCCAAAATATCAAGGAGGAATAGATTCCAATTGGGACGATAACTACCAATACGAGGGTTTGAATAAAAGTAGCGATGCAATGTAATTTAAAACAAAATAATTAAATAATAGACTGCAAACTGCGTTCAACATGATCAAAGGACACGACTTGCCTTGGTTATGCTCAGCGAGGTACTCCTGCTGGTCTTCGGGCGTAGAACTTGCTCCTCCGGAATCCGAATCTAACGAGAGAGAAAACAACCAAAACAAAGAAAACACATAAAATGATAAGCAAATGAACTCCAAAAATCACAAAACCAGAACCAACAGCTAGAGCTCGATTTTAGATGAATTTAGATAAAAGAACGGGGTCAATCGGAGTTAGGACGAAGGAAAACGGGCTCTCGAAAAATTAATCAGGAAAATTAAAAAAGTTACTGTGCTGTGGACCGGGCGCATGGGATAACCAGTCCACCGTGAACCCGGCGCGCGAACGATTGCCACGGGGAGGACGCCGCGGCGGCGGTGCCGACGCGTAGTGGCGATCTTTGCCACGTGTCTAGGGCTGACGTGGCTGCCACGTGGCTCGGGAGGCACGTTTTTACTGACGTGGCGCTGATGTGGCATGCCACGTGGCGGCTGACGTGGACTAGGGCTAACGTGGCACGCGCTGGTGCTGCCACGTGGCTAGGGCTAAGCTGGCGGCTCAGGCGCAAGCGGCGGCGGCGGGGATCCGACGGCTGCACGTGCGACGCGTGGCGGGCGCTGGTGCCTCCGGCTCCGATCTGGACGGACGGCGAGGATCGCGGCGGGCGGCGCGGCTGCGGCGATTGCCGACGCGTGGCACGGCGCGTAGCGAGCGTCGCGCGTCAGCCCGGCGCGGGCGAGAAGCGCGCCGATGGCGGCAGCGTGGCGGCGCGGAGGTGGATCGGCGACGCGTGTCCGGCGCGCGCGCGCGGCGCCGCGGTGCGGCGCGCGAGTGCGTGGGGTCCGGCGCGCGGCGACGAGGCACGCACACGGACGCGTCCGGCGCGGGGAGCGGGCGACGGGGAAGGCGACACGGGGAACGGGTCGACGGCGCTCACCGGCGAGGACGAGGACGGCGACGACTCCGGCGATGTCGGGCGAGCTTCGAGGGCGCCGGCGACGGCGCGCGCTCGAGAGGCGGCGGCACGCGAGAGTGGAGGCAAGGGTTTTAACACGTGAACCGAGCCTATCCCGATCGGATACGGCGACGGTTGCAATGCGGACGGGTTTGGACGGCTGGGATGCAGCGCGGGAGAGATCGGACGGCGCGGATCAGGCGGGGGTTAGGCTTAGGGTTACGCCCGGCCGGGCGGATCCGACGGCTGGGAAAGAAGCGGCGCGAAGATCGGACGGCCGAGGAAGGACGCGACGCGGCGGCGCGCGCGGCGCTGCGTGGCGCAGTGCCTCAGCGTGGCGGCGCGGATCGCGCGACGCGTGGAGGCGGGATCGGGCGGCGAGGTGCGCGCGCGCTGCGCGGAAGCGGGAGTACGGCGCGCGCGGGGAGCAAGCGGATGGCCGCCGCGTGGCAAGGGGGTAGATCTGGCGGCTGGGGGTTTTTTCCTTTTCTTTTTCTTTTCCAGAAATTCAAAGAAAACACTAGGAGCTCTAGAAAATAGCAAATAAATCCCAACAATTCACCAAAAATACCAGAAAAATTCCTTGAGATCTGAAGAATCTAAATAAAATATTTTCAACTTATTTTAATATTTATTTTAATCATATTAAATCATTTTAAATTCTAAAAATTCATTTGAAGCTTGGATTAAATTCAAAAAATTCCAGAAAATTCATTTTTAAAATCCTAGCTTCAAAATTTGCAGAAAAACAGGATGTTACAATCCTGCAATGCACCAATCCCAATAGCAGTGTGGAACTTCTTCGCTCCAAGTATGATCTCGACGTTAGAAGCACAAGTCAAGTAGTTTTGGCCGTGCTGGGCCAGCTCCTCGAACTCCTGGTTCAAGATGCCAATTATCTATATGTGCATAAAAGGAATATATAAATTTACTGCAGCTAAACATGCATTAAATAAATAGGATAATGGTACAAAAGGCTCTCATAATGTTTTACTTCTAATTTCATTTATTAAAGGCAATTTAAATCATTATGATTAATCAAAAGAGCAAATAAATACAGAAATTCATAGAAAATAATAACAATAGTGATGAACATTCTTCAAAAGTTAAAAAATAATTCAAAATTTGAATTCTCGAAGCCCTTTTATGCTGGAATATGAATTTTCATTGAATTCTGCAATTTTCAAAGGTTTGTCCGCTAATTTTCAATTCTGAGAAAATTTTCGCGTAATTTGTTGATTTCCATAGGGCCTTTTTGCAAAACTTCAAACACCGGCCCCCTTTTCGCGTAATCTGCCGACTAGCTCAAAAAGGGGGGAGGGCTCACAATGGTGGGAGGGGTAGGGTTTCCCCTACCCTTGTTCACGCGTGGCAGTAGTGGCGCACCTAGGCGCGCGGTGGCAGCGATGGGTGGCCGGCGGCACGTACAGGAGCGGCAGTGCGTGCGGGCGGTAGTTCATGCGGGAGTGGCGGCACGTGCATGCGAGCGGCCAACAGATCGGACGACGCAACTGCTGGAGCTTAGGTGACGGCCAAACGACGATGGTGCCTACGAGCAACCGGTAGCTTGTGCGGGAACGGCGGTGTGTGTGGCTGGTGGCTTATGAAGGGCACGAGGCGACGGTGGCTGAGTCGGCGGTGGCGATGGCCATGCGGGTCGAGGATTAGGCGGCGGTGGCGGTGGACGGGTGCGCGGAGCTCGGCGACGACCAAGCGACAACAACGCGTGCAGGCAGTCGCTCCGGCGGCATAGGCAGCCAACAGTCGCGTTCGGGCGACGAGCGTGGTGATTTCCCTTTTTTCAATCTACAGTGCAATCAATATTTGCTCTTTTGTGCAAATATACCGATCGGCTTGCTGATGACTTCAAGTCAGCTTGCGGTAGATTAGAGCGAATTTGCACCATAGAAAATAATCTATAAAGCAAAATTTGTGGAATTTAAAGCGATGTAGATAGACAATTCAATCTACGAGTTTTTTTTATGATTACCTTCGATTCACCAGAGTGATTCGTACTGATAACATGTTGAGGAACCATCGTTGGTGAGTCTAGTCCAGGCGATTCCTCCTAGACAGAAGATGAATGAAACACAAAATAATGCAAGTACAAAAATAGATTGAACACAGAGAGATAGGGGGAAATCCTTTCTTTATTACATTCTCCTTCAAAACGTACATCATCTAATCATTGGGACCCCCTATTTTATAGACTAAGGGTGAGATGCCCACCATAAACCAAGGCCTGCAAGCTTAGGCCCAGGTTTCCCAACAGTGTGATGCTTGCTGGCCCCGAATCGCTAGGACAAAAAGCATGCAGCGGTTAAACGCTTTTTACTCAATCCTTTTACTCCACCGTCACCTCTTTGCGGCCCCACCCCCAATTGGTTGCCATGGGCCCATGGTAGGAGAAAATTCTTTGGCCTAGGGAACCAGTGATGACGAGGGTGCACAAATCACAATGCTTTTTTAAGTGAGTACAACAAGGACGTACTCACACACATGACACCACACACACTCACGTGAATGCATCTAACGCACATACCAAGATAAGACGGAGACCCTATAGTCTCACAGAGCGAAAGCACGAGTTTTGACCACTGAACACGTCCACATGCACGTATACTCTAAGGGGCACTATTCATATAAACGATACCTGAAGAGCACTATTCATATGAACAGTACGCAAAAGTGAGGCAGCCGCGGGCTTGAACCCGGGTGGGTGGACTGCACACCTGGCAGTCACACCAACCGAGCTACGCTCAGTTCTCAAATCACAATGTTTTTCCTAAAAGACACCTTGATATTTTAAGGCAAACACCCTTATCTACTGCATTACTAAAATAAATAATACATCATGTTCACTCTCAAGAGTTAGAAATTATCATATTACCATGTTAATCGGTGAAAAAGAGATTTACACCATTGATTTTGGTGAATTCAGATTATAACAATGCAGATAAATCAGATATATATTAAAGTTGTTATAGTTATATAAGAAATACAACTATATTTCAAATCCTAAGCATAAAAATACAACTCTATTTTTAAATATGAACATATGTATTGTGCAATATCTAACCGCACAGGTGCAAAGGAGTTTGTATTATGAGAGTAAAATTACAATGCACCCAGACAACCCTCAAAGTAATTAAATGAAAATTACACAAAGACCAGCATTCATGAGAAATTATGTTGCTCCTAGCTAGCTGACATGAAGTTCATCGCCTGAGGTGATCCACCCCAAGTAGAGATGTTTTTACCAGATATGGTTCACATTACTATAGAAAACCGTATCACAGACGGTTCAAAAACGTCATCACAAACAGTTTTCTGAACTGTCAGAATTTATGGGTCAGTGATAATCGAAGGTTATCACAGACGGTTTTCAAACCGTTTGTGGAGTAAATATCACAAACGGTTTGTAACTAAAAACCGTCTGTGATAGCTACCATCGCAGACGGTTTGTAAAAAAAACCGTCTGTGATATAGGCTTATCACAGACGGTTTTTAACAAAAACCAGATTATCACGGACGGTTGTTGACTAAACCCCGTCTATAATAGTAGACTATCACAGATGATTTTTCAGTAAAAACCGTCTATGATAGTCCAAATTATCACAGACGGATTTTACTAAAAAATCGTCTATGATAGTCCACTATCACAGACGGTTTATTTGTAAGAACCGTCCGCGATAAGCCTTTAGTAGCACAGACGGTTTCTAAATTAAAACCGTCTGTGATAGTGTATATCACAGACGATTTTGTGAAACCGTCTATGATTTACCGTCTAGTATTAGACTTTCTGTAGTAGTGTCAATGCCGGTTTGAACCTTACGAAGACTTTGTTGGAGATGTTGGCGACGGTTAGCAACAACCTGAAGGTCAAGGTGCGCAAGAGGCATAGCTCGGCTGGAGACCGCCGTGCGCTTGCCTGGTGAAGAGGGCCCTTTCTACTGGACGAGCCTAAGAAGAAAGTAAGAGCTGATGGGTGCCGCCGGGGTTTAGGATTATATTGGGGCAAAACAGCCGGCGCCTAAAGTTGCTACAAAAAGCCCTAAACTGGCCAGACCTACAAGATAGCTGCAGCTTATGATTTTTAGCTAAAATTTTTGAATTTTAGCTGTTTACGACAGAGATTACGGAGAGAGAGAGATATTCGCTTGTGATTTTGGATGATACAGATGTTGGGTTTTTAATGTGTATTATAATTAACTTGTAGACTCCATCTTAAAAAATACCCTGTTTAAAAGTTAGGTATTATAGCAAAAATTAAAAACTATTTTGAGAAACTGAAAAGAACAGGCCCAGAGAAGCTGAAGTTGCTAAGACTCACTTGTGTTTGGTTGCTTATACCACGTGGTGTGTGTGTGTATGAGATAGTTCAATCAAAAAAGTGAACCATCACATCCTAGATGGTGGGATATAAATTTAATAAATATTCTCTTTAGATATTGAATCATCTCATTAACTAAAAACAATAGAACTACGTAGCACAGGACATCTCATTCTAACCTCATACTGCCAACCAAACCCACCCTAGGTCACTCGACTACATCTCTGAATAAAATAATGCTTGCACATCGGGAGATCGATGCAGTTGCCGGTGAGAGAAGCCTCGTTCGCATAGGAGTATGTTCTTTTACCTCCATCTGCAAGGAACCTGCCGGTTCAAAAGCCCATTGCACTCTCTTCTGGCCACATAGTAGTACTAGTAAAAGGATTTAATACAACTGAAGAGTATTGATTAATCGTCGAGCTGGAAATCCTTTGCCTCCTGTCTTGGATTTTGGACATTCTGGGCTTTGGATGACAGTGACATACGTGACTGTTGCTGGGCATTGGAATGTCAAAAGGAGGTTGTAACTACAGCTAGCGGGCCGGTTCTTTTTAGCTTTAGCCGGTAACTTTTAGTTATAGATGATAAATAGTAATGAATAGTAAAGAAGTTATTGTATTTTTTTTGGCTATTGGCTTATATCTTTTTGCTAATTAAGCTAAATTATATAGAAATGTGTTAGAAATTGGCCCATTATTTATGGCCTATTTTCTTAAATTTTAAACCATGCAAGGTTTAGTACCATATTGCTTAGGCAAAATGGGGGAAACCAATTTATAAGGTGGGGTCTATGCCACTCCTTGAATTATAGAAGTGGATGGTGGCTTTGGCTAAACACACACGCGCGCACGCGCGCGCGCGTATTCGCGTATTTTCGCGTGAAAATCGCGTGACTTGTGACGTGACGCGCCACTTGGCAGACCATGTCCACATTATTTTGCTGAACCTCGCATCATCTCTCTCTCCTTTTAACTGATCACGAGACTGCTTAATTACCATTATTTGGTTTTAAATTTTAGCAGTTACCAATGAATAATAGAGTCGGTTACTTCTTTGACTGGTAATGAGACTGCGTAAATATTTGGTTTGAATATTAGCAGTTACCAGTGAATAATGGAGTCAGTTACTTGAGCATTATTTCAGTCTAATGGTGTCAGTTACTAGAGAGTAATTAGCACGTCTATAAAAGGTCTGGAGACGTCCAGGTTTGTGACTGAATTTCTCCATTCTTTTCTCCCATTGTTTTCTTCCTCTCTCGTAATATTGTGCGGTAGTACTGTGCTGTCTGAACTTCGCCGACCTTTCTTCCCGGCGTGCACCTGGAAGGAAGGTGAGCGGTATCTCCGAACCATTGCTGTCGTGAAGACCTGCACGGGGGCGGTAATAAGGTTTCTGGGCAGCGCATATCTGCGCGACCGCTCCTGCTCTGTTTCATCTACGTCCTATACTGCATCAAGCCTACACTGCATCGAGCCTGCACTGCTTCCTGTCCTTCATCAAGCCCAACAGTAAGTCGTTCGTGTGTTCGTACGACTTTAACATTATATTTCTCTTGCGTATATTTTGAAGTATGATAAATATCCTACTGTTAGTAGTTAGTTGTGCATCAATAGTTTTTTGCTCTTGTCTCCTACTAAAACTTAGAATTAAAATATTACCTATATTTTCAACAGAATGCAATATTGATATTGAAGAATTTGTACATATGAACTAGCATTTTTTGGCTGCTGAATTTTTTAGATTTCTAAACAGTAGCTGTTTAAACGTGCTACGTTGAAGGTAATTGAATGTCCTAATGAACCGTGGTAGTCGCTAGTAATTTCCATGCCCAGCATGATGCAGGCTTCCTACTCTTGTTTCCGTACGTATGAATACGAGAGCATTGCATGCGTACCAATACGAAATTGGGCTTGTCGTGCTCGCGTTCGTTACGTGGGGAGTAGCAAACATATAATCTTAAAAGCATACATACAACCGAATTTGCCAAAGCGGCATACATAATCTTACAAGCATAAGAGCTTACGAACATATACTATAGCGGCGAAATAAATGAGGCGACCAGAGCGTCTACTGTCGCATCATGTATCTGATTCATGTGTACATTACCTATGTCTGGAGTGGCGTCAACTCTAAAGGAGCCATGATCTGTGCCCACCTGAGCATTGGCGTCCACTATCGCGTCACATACCTGATTCATGTGTACATCACCTGTGTCTGGAGTGGCGTCAACTCCAAAGGAACCATGATCCGTGCCCACATGGGCATTGGTGAAATCCACATCACCCTGCCTAGCGTCAATAATGAAATTATGTAACACCATAGTAGCAGCAATTATCTTCTTCTTCGTGGCGTGGTCGAAGCTGAAGAAGTGTTCAAGGATGCACCATTTATTCTTCCACATACCAAAGGCATGCTTGATGACGTCGCGTAGGGAGGAGTGTAGGTAATTAAACAACTTGTTGTAGCCTCATGGCCCACCGCCACGGACGAACTCGGCAACATGGTACCAACTATTCTAGAACGGTGCAAGGTATCCTATCCTGTTAGGATATCCTGAATTGACCAAGTAGTACTTTCCTGCAATACAAATCAGGGACCAAATCTATCATATGTATGTACGCAAAAGATACATTTGTGAAATGTAGGAAGGGTAGTGAGGGTTGTACCTATGGGAGGATGCGGAAACATATGGTTATAACCGTTAAGCATGTCAAGCAAGATGCGTGTGTCATGAGCTGAGCCAGGCCATCCTTTAACCACAAACGTGAACTGTATGTTGAAATCACATATGGCCATTATGTTTTAGCTAGTGTACCCATGCTTGTTAGTGTGTATGACACGCCTTGAGGTAGGCACTACCATAGAAAAACTCAGATGAATTATAAATATGGCATTCACAACAAATGAAATGGTTGGAGCTGCCCCCACAGTTCTACTCATGGTTCCATTGGACCATGAACCACAACAAATGAATGAAGTAAACTGAGCTAGCAACCGTGAACCACAGCTAGCAACAATTACATGATTTAAACTGAGGTAGCAACAACTGGAAGGTTAATCGATCACAGACAATTCTGCGCATGTATCATTTGAAGAATGCACCAAAGCTAGCAACAATTACATGGTCCAAACAAAGCTAGCAAACATGGACCACAGGTAGTAAGAATGAAATGATCAAAACATAGCTAGCAACCATTAACCATGAACCACAACTTCCAACAATTGAACAAGGAACACGGGGGGATTCAGGTCCTACTAATTAACACCAGGTGCTACTAATTGACACCAACAGAGGGGCATTTGGCTGTGCATAATGACCTGAACAGGCAAGCGTTATTACCCATAGTTCAACATAGAAACAAACAATTAAATGGTTTGAACAAAGATTAACCGATACAGTGGCACAAATAGTACTGAACTTCCTAAGGGTACATGCAACAACTAACGAATCACAACAGTACAACACAACATGAAAAGCACATAGAGACCATGAGTTGGGCGGTAAGTATGAATGGATAATTGACTACGCGATACTATAATGCATGCGCAACAAATAACGGCTCAGAGGATAGCACGTGTACAAAGCAAGGACATGGGAGCAGTCATGGGTTGGCAGCGCCCCCACGAGACTGGTAAAGGGGTCACATCCTACGCAGCCAATTTGCATAACCCTAGGGGTAAGAATCCCCATAAAAACGTCTCTATACTTCTTGTCCAGCAGCATAGCCGATGCGTAGAAATACTCATCCATGCCCTCCAAATACCCATCGGTGACTACCACTCGCAACAACTGGTGTATCTCATTGCGAGCCTTGTTGGTGTTATCCCCAGGAGCGGTTAGACGAGCAGCGGTCACGGACTTCTCGTAGACATCGCGTATTCGCATCATGCAGTCGTCCGTCGTGTTGCCCCGGCTCTTCTACGACTCGGGACCCGAGGATGGGGCTGTTCTGCTTGCCCCTGCGTTTGCGGGATGAGCTCCCTGGCTCGAAGGCCTCCACAGGCTCAGGATCTAAGCTATCATCGGAGGACGGATCAACATGTTGTCTGCTCACACTAGGGACTTCCATATGCTCTTAAGTGCAAAGGCCCTCCTGAAACATGATGTCCATCAATTCCTCATGGGCCAACAGTCCTTTTGCAAATTTTTTGGCACCTATCATTGCCTGCAGCGTGGAGGCACAGTCAAATTGATTGGGAATATATGCAGCAAAATGAAATGATCCTGCACATAGCAGGTACATTTCAAAAGGCAATCTTCAATTAAGGGGGCATTCGGAATAGCGATAGCTTCTAGCTTTTAGTTGAAATTTTACTGTAACTGACTGATTTTTTTACTGTAGCTGAGTTGGTTTATTGGGCATAATTAAATTTAAAAAATATAAAAATAAAAGTGACATGTTAATCTATCACGGATAATACCAAAGAATATGGGGAAAAACAAAACACAAAAAAACCAAAAAACAAAAAAAACACAAATAAACAAAATCGCTACAATATTCTATAAGTTGAGAAAAAGCGAGAAGCTAACGCCGGCGGTGAAGTTGAGCGCGGCCTAAAGGAATGCAGTACTAAAATGAAATGATCATGCGTATAGCCGGTACATAGCAGATACGTGGCAGTTGAAGGAATACAGTAATGCACATAGCAGGTACATATCAAGCAGCAAAATGGAATGATCATGCATATAGTCACTACTACAGAAATACTATTAGTAGATGTAACATCACAAACGATTTTGTGAAACCGCCTATGTAGGGTTAATATCACAAACGGTTCTTGGCAAGAACCGTCTGTGAAGTATTACAGATGGTTCTTGCCAAGAACCATCTGTGATACTAGAAGTATCGCAGATATTTGTTTTTAATAAAAATCATCTGTGATAATCATCTCATCATATATAGTTTTTATTAAAAAACCGTCTGTGATAATCCCGTATATATTGTTTGCGCCGTCCAGATCCGCATCTTTCTTCAGTTCGATCTAGATCTAGGCGCCCTGGCCTCCTACTCTCCCCGAGTCTGGCGCCCTCCTCCTCCCCCCGAGCCGTCGCCGACTTCCCCGAGCCCAGTGCCCTCCTCCTCCCCCTGAGCCTGGCGCTCTCCTCCTTCCCCTGAGCCATCGCCGACTTCCCCGACTTCAGCGAGCTCGGCGCCCTGCTCCCCCGCGAGCTTGGCGCCCTCCTCCCCCGACTCCGGTGCCCTCCTCCCTCGCGAGGTGAAGAAGATTTGTGATGATGTGAAGAAGATCTTTCATGTTTTATATAGAATAAATATTGTTATTCATATAGACTAATTTTTGTTTCATATAGAATAATTAAGATCTGTTATTCATGTTTCATGTAGATGTTTCATATTTCTGTAGATGTATGTAGATGCATGTTTAATGTAAATTTGTGATGATCTCTTATTCATGTTTCATGTAAATGTTTCTGTTATTTCATGTCATTTTCATATTGAAGATGACGATGTATGTTATTCATATAGATGTATGTTCGATGGGAAGAGTTTGCGGCGATGAAGACGATTGAAAATTTTAGAAGTGCAAGTGCAGCTCTTGCAGGAAGCGCTGAGTGTAGAATCTTTCCTAGAATCATTCCAGGCATATAGGGTCAAAAATTTTGTGAAATACTTTAAAAATATCATTATACATGATACCTTTTAAGTGCAAATGCAATCGCTATATTTTTATTGGTATAGGTATCTATCACTCTAGAATCGAGGTATCGCGAAAGAAACAGATCCATAATCGACGAACTTGTCAGGTTGTACAAGTTAGTAATACTTGGATGGGCGATTGCCTGTTTATGATGGAAGAAAAGGCGTGTTACCTTCTAAGTGCAAATGCAATCGCTATCTTTTTATTGATCTATCACTCTGGAATCGAGGTCTTGCGAAAGGAACAAATCCATCAATTCAGACGGCTTTCGAGCCGTCTGTGATGACCTCGTATCATTACTGATCCATCAATTCAGACGGCTCACGCAACCGTCTGTGATGTCGTTTTGTGTAGTAGTGAGTAATGAATGTACCTCATCTCCAAATGGTACTGAGCATTGCAAGTTATGTGACATAGTTAAATGACTGCATGGCAAGGAAGGAAGGGCCGTCTAATTCACAATATAATTCTAGGGAAAATTTGAAAATCTGTCCAAACTGGCTTTTGAAAAGCTAAACGCCTACTTTGATGACTAGGTGAAAAGGTTACAATACCAATTTAATCATGAATCATACATACCAATAGGTCATGGTTCAATACACAAGTTTACAGTAATAGCAGTGCACACAATTAGGCCCACAAGGAAATGTAATCTTAAATTGCCGGTATCGTAACACAATTAGCTAGCTTCATTTACTTGGTTTTGCTCATCCCATCCTGCGTCCATAGCATCCGATCGAGTGGGTCCGTGGGTTCAATCCCAAGCCTGTCGCATTCAATTTAAGGGTTTCCATATGTAGTAATGCTGAAATCGAGGTCTCGCGAAAGGAACAGATCCATCAATTCAGACAGCTAAAAGCCGTCTGTGATGACCTCGTATCATTACTGATCCATCAATTCAGACGGCTCATGCAACCGTCTGTGATAACGTTTTTCAACCGTCTGTAATAACGTTTTGTATAGTAGTGAGTAATGAATGTACCTCATCTCCAAATGGTATTGAGCATTGCAAGTTATGTGACATAGTTAAATGACTGCATGGCAAGGAAGGAAGGGCCGTCTAATTCACAATATAATTCTAGGGAAAATTTGAAAATCTGTCCAAACTGGCTTTTGAAAAGCTAAACGCCTACTTTGATGACCAGGTGAAAAGGTTACAATACCAATTTAATCATGAATCATACATACCAATAGGTCATGGTTCAATACACAAATTTACAGTAATAGCAGTGCACACAATTAGGCCCACAAGGAAATGTAATCTTAAATTGCCGGTATCATAACACAATTAGCTAGCTTCATTTACTTGGTTTTGCTCATCCCATCCTGCGTCCATAGCATCCGATCGAGTGGGTCCGTGGGTTCAATCCCAAGCCTGTCGCATTCAATTTAGGCTCTGCTCAAATGGGTTTCGCCCATCGCTAGCTATAACGATTTTTTCACTGTAGTAGGTACTGTAGTTACAGTACCTACTACAGTAAAATTTATTTTTTTGTTTTTTTCCCTTTTTTTTAAATTTACTTATACTTTTTTTCGTTTTTGGTTTTTTTAAATTTTTTTACATTTAATTATACTCAATAAACCAACTCAGCTACATTGTTTTTTCAGCCAGCTACAGTGTTTTTTCAGCAAAAACCAAAAATCATCGCTATTCCGATCACCCCTTTAAGTGTTTCCATATGTAGTAATCCTGCTTCAATGAGTCCCAATGGTTATTGAATTGCTTTCTTGTGTACTTCCACCCGGTGTGTTTCTTGAATTTCCTCCCTAGGTTGGCATACCGGCTGTGTTTTGTACCTCAAACTCCTCATGGCATATTTTGAGCATTGAGATATGGGCGGAGGCATAACAGATAGCATTGCCGTTATCCTTGAGTCTTTCCCTTGCCCATTTGGGGAAATGAGGCACACAACGCCGGCTGTGACAACGTGGCAAGCTACACATAGCAAAATAATGCGCCTTTGTACCAACAAAAGTCTTTAAATGCTACAGAATGCATAATTGAGAGGATAATGTACCTTAGCACGGCCTGCAAGAGGTCGGTGATGGGCGATGTTGACACGGGGAGCTCCACAAGGCATCCAGCCGGGCTGTTGGCCGCACACGACATTGAAGGCTCGGCCAGCCGACAAGGGGACGACGCTCGAGCACCAGGGGACGAAGGAACATTGGACGTAGACTCGGACCGGAGTGGAGAGGTGGCGTTCGATTTGGAGGCGGACGAGGATGAGCCGACGGTCACAGCGGGGGGCGCTGACGCCATCCAAGAAGGGGGTGCCAAAGCGGTGGACGTAGTGGGGGAGGAGTTGGGGAAAACAGAGAAGTCTGGCATGAGAGGAAGCTGTGGAAGGCCCGGTGGAGGCGGCGGCTTAGCGCTGGGGGCACGTGGGGAGGAGGGGGCACGCAGCCGAAGCCGGATCTGGAGCGGATGAGACGGGACAACGCACGGGGTGGACGGGGAGTCAGGAATGGGACGAAGGCAGACACAGGCAGTGAAGGGAACCGGGGAGGGTCCGTTGGAGGCGGCGGGTTCGAGCAGGGGCACAAGGGGAGCACAAGCCAGGGGGCGGCCACGCCACGCCAAATTTGGAGTGGAGGAAGCAAACGGCCGCATGGGTAGGAGGGGGTCGGGATAGGGAAGAGGTGACGAGTGAGATAAGCCAGCGCTGGTGTGGCTTTTATCTCCTCTACGGAAACCGTTTTCTTCGGTGCAGCTTTAGCATTTTTGACTGTAAAAAAAGCTTGAAGTTCGTCAACTGGTTAAACTTGATTCGTTCTAGATTTGATTCAAGTTTGACTTGAGCTCCAAATAAACCGAATTCGATCTTAATCATAAGCTTGCGAACTTCAACAAGCCGAACTCGAATAACTCGTAAGCTTGAAATTTTTTTCATCCTATAACTCCCCGAGTCCCCGTCTCCCCTGTTCCGTCCGCTCTCCCGCCCGCCTTCCCCATTCTCTCCTACTCCCACCCGCCTCAACTCCCCCGCCGCCCCTCCTCTCCTCCCCCCGCCGCCCCTCCTCGCCGCGCGCCCCCTCCTCCTCCCCAGCCGCCACCTCTCTCGCCCCCTCGCCGCCGCCCCTCCCGCCTCCTCAACCTAGATCCGGCCAGATCCATGGTCGCCCCGCCCCCTACAGCTCGACCACGGCTCCCTCGTGCCTCCGGCCGGCTCGAGCCCTCGGTACGCCCTCTCTACTCCCTCGCACCGAGTCTACACAAGTCGAGCTTGAGCAAGCTCGAGCCCAGCTTAAAGCTCGGCTCGAATTTCTACCGAACTCGAACTTATCAAATCAAATTCACTCGAACTCAACTCATTTACAGTCCTATATAGTTTCAGACGGCCATCCAGCTTGTCAGTCTTTCTGCTCATTCCTACTTTGTGTTGTTTGGGAAGGTATTCTTTCCTTGTCAAAAGAAACGTCTTCTTTTCTTCACACTTGTTAACCAGGAAAAGGTGCCAGAAAAAGTAGCCTGTTTTATTACTTTCGGGAAGATTTCTTCGTGGCAAGTAAAGATCGCTTTCGGGCAGATTTCTTCGTGGCTAGTACAGATCGCTCTCGATGATACTCGCTCCGGTTACGGATGCATGTCCTTCGGATGACGACATGATATCCAAGCGTAACTTTAACTACTAATTTTTATTATAATATATTTATAAAATATAATAAGATTATAATATTTAGGAATGGATCTAGCATTTTGTCACGTCCCAGGTTAGATAGGGTCAGAAGGCAAAGTTGCATATTTGATTTACTTGAGCTTACCTGGACTTTGCACTGATAAATATTATATGCCCCGGACTAAAACCTAGGTTACCTTGGGTGTGGATCCACCCTTGATAACACTATAAAAGTTTTTTTTTTCAAAACAAATCTACACATATGATTTTTATATATCAAAATTACATATTTAAAATATATTAATAGATAAAATTTTGAAAGTTTAACTACACCTATATCTAAAACGATATGTATCTAGAGAGAGCATGGTAGTACCCATTGAAGATAAGAGCATGACAGAGTGGAATGTCTTCTTTGGCGGGTTTTAGGCTGTGAGCGAGTGATGATGGCTCAGCGAAGACATTGTTTTTGGGCTTTTGGCTTCTCAAAAGCGACAGGACCCTATATAGTTCATGAGTGTTCAACTGAATACCCAAAATTTTTGAGCATATATTAGATATAATACATATGTATACTCTTGGTTAGCCACATTTGTCATATTCGTACCTTATCAACCCAATTCCACTCTACTCTCCTAACTTTCTCTTAGCCCATGTGAGCGGTGAACCCATCCTGCACCCTCTCTAGCTGGTCCAATTCATATTGGCCCATTCGACCATCCTTAATCCTAACCACCTAACTTCCTTGTTCTCTCTCTATATGTGTGGGTTGACTCACTTGATGACTCGGGCGATCGAGCACATGCATTGTGCACGTAGGTGATAAGCGGCCAACGGACAAGCAACGGTAGGGGTGGCCGGCGGTGCGCGTGTGGCAAGCAGGGTAGTAGGTGGGTGGTAAGCACTGAGCGCAAGGTAGGCAACAGCCAGTGACATGAACCCGCACTCCGTAGACCGCAATGGCCATGCATGGTAGTGGCCTAGGTTGGGAGGTTGAAGAAGGGCCGAAGTGCAAATGGGAGGGAGCGTGGTAGCACGTGTAGGGTTAGGGTAGGCTAGGCGCCACCAGTGATGCCAAAACCGTAATAGGTGAATCCCGAATTTTAGATGTTAGACCTTTGAAAAATGAAGAAATCTGTTGATTTGAAAAGTAAAGAAAAAGCCTCAACGCAATTGCAAACAGGCGGCATTAGGAGCGAAGTGATTGCACAAGGTGGCACGAGCGAGTAGGGAGGTAGGGAGTAGCTGGCATTGTGGCAAGGTCTCATCCTCAGGTAAGTTGCATTTATTCTCCTGCTCCCTCTCTCAATTCCAAAATTGGTAAATCCTGAATAGTTAATTGAACGATTATGTGTTTGTGTAATGGAGATCATATAGTCTTTAAAAATAAAGTTTGTAGATTTAAAATTTTTGTGGGATAATGTTGATTAGACTTACATAAT
The DNA here is from genome assembly GCA_036346265.1 of Melocanna baccifera. NCBI lineage: Eukaryota > Viridiplantae > Streptophyta > Magnoliopsida > Poales > Poaceae > Melocanna > Melocanna baccifera. Next base: position 74,641 of record JAYEVJ010000198.1, on the reverse strand, counting down.
AAAGGAAAATTATTTAAACTTTTAAAGTTTGAAGAAATTAGCAAGGTGATCCTAAAAAACAATAAAATGGAATGTCTGCCCCTAAAATTGCATGAAGAGCGGCAGAGTTGAAATTATATTTTTTTTCTTAATTATTTTATAATTTTTCTATATAATTTTGAGATATTTTTACTAGGAATAAATTGTACTTTGGTTTGTTTCCACTTATAGCCTTTTTTCTTCATTGAGAAATATCTATATAAATAAAAATACCTGGTGAGATTCAAGGCACCTCCTTTATTTTAAGGGTAAGATAATCCCACAATAATCATAAAAAATTCTCACATTAATCGAGAAAAAAAGAAGCATCTCCACTACTTATTTTAGTGGGGTCAGATTATAATAGTATAGATTAATCATATATATATATATATATATATATATATATATATTAGAGTTATATAGCAATTATAATTATATTTTAATTATAGACAGTAGAGTTGTGTACTAAAGATAATTGTATCATAATATCCAACCGCACAATTGCGCAAGTAGATCTGCCAATTTTCTTTAACTCCAATCACTCATTCTAAAAATTCTAAGAGCACCACTGTATGGAAGCCAAAAACAAAACAGATGGCTTCTTAAAGCAGATTCTTCAAATGGTTTTCTAACCCTAAAAACGTATTCATCATCCGCATCGACGTCTCTACCATACGCTACATATCAAAAAATATAAATAAAAATTATTAATTATAGTCAAAAGTTATCAACCGTAAGTAACCGCTCAATTTAGTTTCTGACTTCTACTTTTTTTACTATTCATTAATTTCGTATTTTTCTTTTTTTTTATTTTTGGGCTTTTTTGCTTTTTCTTTTTTTCTGTATTCCTTTGCATTGTTCGTGATATGCTAACATGTTTTTTCTATTTTTATTTTTTTAAATTTAATTATGTTAAATAAGCTAACTCAACGATAATAAAAAATAAATTAGTTACAGTAAAAAAAATTATAAACTAATATTAGCCGTTTGCTGTCGTGACACAGCGTGAACTAACTAACCCTCCTTTTCGGGACAAAACGTAAGGAAAACCTACCGACCGGCCCACATGCGACAAGCCACAAAACGCCGCCATCTACGAGCACTCCGCGTGAAACGGAACGCCAGTATTCCACACACTCCATTGAAGGCGCAACCTGCACACTATTACCGTGACAGGTGGGTCCGATGCAAATCGTGGAGATGCCTGGGCCCACGTGCCATCGAGAAGTCCTATGCGATCGGTGAACCACCCATATGACCCGCCGCGTGGCTCCTCCATGTATTCTCTTTCCCCTCACGGGCCCGATATGTCAATGACCAGGGCCGACATTCTCGTCCCTCGCCGACCGTTTGGTTTTCCCTTCCCCACACTAGAGGTGGATGTCAAGTTGGCTGGACTCGTAGATGCTCATTAAAAAAATATGTGGCAACGGACATCTGCCTCACAGAAATATGTAAAAAAAAATATCAATTTAGTCATGCACATATCCATACAATCAGTTTAGCATAAATGACCCAAAACAGCAAAATCAATTTAGTCATGCAGAAAATGAAGTACGAAGCTCACAATAATAACTCCGAAAGACCAAAAAAAATGAAGGGTCACTGAATATGCCAACAAGGAAATCCGTGAGGCGAGCTAAGAGAATGAAACTCACGACGTCAGTGCTCCTCACAGAAAGGAAAAGATTGGAGTAGGCGAGCACTTTCAGGCAGAGGAAGAGCTTTCTCATTACAGGAATGATCTAAACATATCGAAGATGCTAGGACCAGAATTTGGCCACCTGAAGGTGAAGTTTTACAAACTGACAATGTAGTAGCTGGTCAGGGAAGGCCAGAGTCATATAGGTGCCCATATCCAGGATCCGTCTTTTTAGACAACATCACATAAATGCAACTAGGGATCAGCTAAGGTCTGAACTTGGTCAAGCTTTCACAGAATGGCACATAGTTAAGTGTTTGGACTTCGGACAGTCGCAAGAAAGTGCACGGGTAGAAGAACCAAGGCCATGTTAAACAGTCAACTTAAAAAATTCCACACAGAATATGTTCTCATCAATTATGTCCTCATCAAATTCTCAGCTAAATTGGATAGAGAAAAAAATCTATTAATAAACATTGAAGCATAGGGCATTTTACTCACTTCAGCCAGGCCTGATCCAAATTACAGGGAAGTCTACAAGAATCAAACTATTGGAGACCACAAATGCCTCATGTATCAAGTCGCCAAACAAACTTTTTTTCAAAAAAGAATGTGGAAGAAACCTCAGTTGAAAGCGTATGGCATAGAATATATCATTTGTCCCCTAAACTCAAAATATCACATATATAATATTACATAAATAAAGTGATTGAACTGTTACACAAATACCATCGATCAGTCGTCGTCTGAGTTCATGTGGCACAAACCTCTGCCCATATTTTGCACTGCCAAGTGGGTGTAGACAGGAGTTGACGAGTCGATAACCAGATGCATAGTTCACCACTAGGGTCGAGGTGGAGCCGGAGCCAGAGGCGAAGGCAAACAATGATGGGTAGTCAAATGGCGAAGGGAAGGGGATGCGGAGGCAGGCGGGGAGGGGGTTGGGATGGGGAGGTGGATGATGAGGGGTAGGCAGAGGCGGACGCCGCGAGGTAGGGGAGGCAGAGGTAGACGATGAGGGGAGGTGGATGCGGATGGTGAGAGGGAGGCAAAAGTCCAGCGAGGAAGGCGCCCGCGATGCGATCGTGGAGTGTGCGCATGCGACGACTGCAGCCTGTGCTGCTGTGTGCAGCGTGTGCCAGTGTGCATTGGGGTTAGGGTTATCATTATTGGGCTTGCTGGGCCAACTAACCTTGCTTGGGCTAGGCTTTGATTCAGCCGAGCCTCGTACCCATTTACCCGCATACCCGCAGGTAAATATCTTAATAGAGCCGAGTATGGGATGTATTCTTTACCCACAGGGATGAAAATGGGAAAAACTTTGTACCCATCGGGTAAACGGGTACGGGTATGGGTGAGCTCTACCCGTACTCGTCTCACCCGTTTACCCACGAATCTATAATCTGACAGGTGGACCAGCCCAAGTCAGCCTAAAGTCTAAACTGCTGCGTATATGTGAGCTCTATCTGTACTTTCTTAAGGATATATATATTTGACGTGAATATGATGCTTATATGTATATGTGAATTTGAATGTGATGCTTTTATATTTCCTAGCAACAGCTGCTGCTTTCATGTATTCGTCATTAGTTCAATTCTCATACGTTAACTCTCAATTCGCAGGTAAACGGGCATACCCGTGGGCGACGGTTACCCGCAGCGTTCACGGGTAAACGGGCATGCCCACGAGCGACGGATGTAGGCGAGGTTTTTCGCCCGTCGTCCTTCGCGGGTATGCCCGTAGACGTAAATCAAAGTCGCGGGTATGGGTATGGACGAGCACTATCTGTGTCCGTCACACCCGATTGCCATCCCTAGTGTGCGGCGTGTGCCAGTGTGCATTGGGGTTAGGGTTATCATTATTGGGCTTGCTGGGCTAGCTAACCTTGCTTGGGTTGGGCCTTGATTCAGCCGAGTCTCATGAGCTATAGAGCGGCTCACGAGCTGACTCGGACTCAGCTCGATAAGTGACCAAGCTGAAATACAAACTAGGCTCAATTAGTTTATGGCACAAGCCCAAACCAGCCGAGCTAGCTCACGAGCTCGAGTGTGTTTTCCACACCTACCCCACACCACAGTAGCGCAGCTCTTACTTAAACGCAACATTACACCACCCCCTCCGAGCAATTCATTGCTCACTTGCTTGAGGGGCACGACAGAACAAAAAATTAGAAACTTTGGGGAGAGGGAGAGGGTTGATAGTAGTAGGCAGATCGAGGATTGGAGATGGCGGACTGGGGCCCTGTGGTGATCGCGACGGTGCTGTTCGTGCTGCTGACGCCGGGCCTGCTGTTCCAGCTGCCGGCGCACGGCCGGATCATCGCCTTCGGCAACATGCACACCAGCGGCATCTCCATCCTCGTCCACGCAGTCATCTACTTCGCCCTCGTCACCATCTTCGTCATCGCCATCGGGGTGCACATCCTTGCCGGCTAGACCAGCCCCATCTTCCGCTCCATCGCTCCGAATCTGTTCCAACCCCCGCCCCCATCTCGTTTCTTCTCCGCTCCCTGGTTACTACTAGCTAGCTAGTAGCTAGTTATCTAGCTAGTCTATTGTTCTTGAGTCGGTCGTGTTGCTTCTTCTTCCCTTCTTTTTTACTAGAGAGAGAGACGTACGGGGCCCTGAAAATGTTTCTCTGTTTGGCTGGGCTTTAATTTCAGATCGATGGCACGCCCCGGCCGGGGTTAAATCCAGTTGTTTGGATGGGTGCATGTATTGGCAGTATGATCGAGTAGCTGTTGTGATTTCTCTCATCTATTATATTAAGTTTGGACCTGTTAATGTATCTATTCATGCTTGATCCCTGAATCTCTGTTTTGTTTCTACTGAATGATGCGTGCGTGCAGTGCCGAGAATGCCCTGATCGATTAACGATGATTATTTGCTCGAAAAGGAGCAAACGAAATTTGGGGGCGCCCAACAGCACAGATGGAATCGCGGTCGGCGACAAATCCTCGTTGATCCCTTCATCCCAACACGAAGCCCAACATTCCAAACCCAAACACACACACACAGACATAGGCGTGGGGAAGGATTGGACTAAACGCGGTTACCACTGTTCCGAAGCGACGCTGATCTCGACCTGGGGAAAGATTGAATGGCGCTTTTATGCTGTCCACGTCGGAATTGCGCAAATCTTTAGCAGGGCTAGCAGTGAAGCTGATGGATGGATGGATGGTTGACAATCAGATCCTCTGCTTTAACATTTGAGGGTTAGCAGTAAGGCATATGGATGGATGGTTGCGAATCAGATCCTCTTGTAACATTTGTGCTAGTAGGAGTATCAGTTAACCGAGACTTTCGGGGGATTTTAGTCTTGACTTTTAAATATGCTACTGCTTTCTTCTTTTTTAGGGACGTCTAGAATATATGCCGTCAACCACTAGTATATTTAAAATTAAAATTATCTAGAGTAGCCATATAAAAATTATATCATTTAAGTGACGACCAGAATATGTGCCGTCGACTACTAAACTAACATGTTTAAAATTATCTAGATTAGCCACATAAAAATTATATCATTTAAGTGACGTCTAGAATATGTGTCGTCAACCACTAATATATTTAAAATTATCTAGATTAGCCACATAAAAATTCTATCATTAGATTTATCATTAAAAATATATTTATAGTATTATATTTTTTATTAGGATATAATAAGATAAGAGTTAAAAAATAATGGTCAAAATTACATCTTAGAAACCGTAAAAATTCAAAAAAGTTAAAAATAATGATCAAAATCACGTCTTAGAGACCGCAAAAATTCAAAAACTTCGCTTAAAAAAAAGGGAGAAGTATGGGATTTGTACAGCGCCGGCACCAGCATCCTTGCCTTCTGCGACCTTGCTAAACTGCCTACACACATCAAACATCTCCCCGATCAAAGCACCCCCTTCTAGACAACTTTGTCACAGTGACAGCGACGAGGCACGGTTGCTCAGGAGAAAGCGAGATTGCACGCGAGAAGGCACGTGAGTAGGTAGCACAAATGACGGTAAATAGTGTATAGTAAAAGAGAGTGACTAGAGTCTGGACGTTCAATCCGGACGTTAGCTCCGTACGTTTCATTTTATCGTTCGATACTGCACCAACGGTTGGATGGATAACAACCCCACCCGCTTCTCTTCCGCTATGCAGAATGTCTACCACTAGACGAGAAGGCACGTGGATAATGACAAGGAATACGAGCCTCAAAGCTCGGCTCGCCACGACGGTGCTACTAGAGGTTGTGCACAATGGCTGAGGAGCTCGAGGAGGCCACGGGCGATATTAGTAGCGGAGCTCAATCACCACTTGTGATGCTATCGGAGCTTGCAGAGGGCACGTTGCTGGAGCTTATGAAGTAGACTAAAAAATTGAATATCCACAGCAAAACAATTTCATATTGCAAGAAAACAATCCAACATGATGATTCATCATGTAAGAATTCTGATGCAATATCAACAAATGACTATTGCAACATCAACAAATACTAACTGCAACAAAAATAAAAAATTCTCTAGCTACAATTGTTGCAACAAATACTGAAATCGACATAACTATTGCAACAAAAGAAAAAAGATAGTTGCAACAAATAGTAACTATGGTTACAACAACAATTTTAGGTGAGGTACACAAGGCTACAACATTCAGAAAAAATAGCTGCAACAATTTGATTTAACTATTGCAACAATTGATGAGCTCACAAGAGAAGATGAAAAGTGGGCACACCACCACCTCATCACAATCATTGACTCGTCATTGGCCCTCGGATGAGAGTAGCTTTGCTAGATGGAGTCTTTAGTAACAATGAGGTACGGATGTCTGGACCACACCCTACGGCGACGGATCTCGGCTAGCCTCAGTGGTGTTCGTCGATGCCTCAAAGCCTTGCCTGACATCAGGAGAGATCAGCTCGCTTCAGTGCTTATGGAGGCCGCGTCCAGCTCTGGTAGAGCTCAGTCGTGCATGCAGAGAGCGGGAGAGGACAGAAAGGACGTTGTTTGGTTGCGCATGGCAAAGGGGCAGTGAGCCATAGCCCACTTGAGAGCTCAACGGCGGTGGCTCAATCGAATTTTGTCAGAGTAGTCGAGAGTCATAAGGGGAAGAAAGAGGAGAGTTGTGGGTAGAAAAGACCGAGAAGGATGACCGAATAAAGATTGAAAAATAGGGGGCTCAGAGCAGCGTCCGAATTTTTTAGCCATCTGGACGTACGAGTGCTATCAATTCCTACAGTAAAATTGCTCATTGAACGACGGAAGGGTATTGCCAACTGATAATCTACTTGTTTCTGGCAAGAGCCCATGGAAACATTGGCCTCAGTCTTTTCGACCTCTATCTTCTGGTTTATACTACAGTAACTAGTTTTCAAATGAAGTATCTTTTAAAACAGTATCTATTAGTCAATTGTTGTAAACACTATATCGACTTCAGTTATACCAGTTAAAATCATACGCAACTATCTCTCTCTATACTCTCTCTTGCGAATAGCTAGAATTTAAAAGTTATAAGCCAAAATTCATAAGCTATAGCAAAAAAATGCACTGATTTATTTCATTCTTTTATGACATGGAAACGTTTTTTTCTGACTGAACTAACATAGAAAATCATATCAATTCAACTTGTTTAATCCAAATTGCACTCCAAGCTACCACGTGGCTGTCAACCAGTTCATTCTTAGTCCCTACTCTAAACGGCTTCAGCTTCTAGGCTTCTTAATTTCGACTTTTTGATTTTTTAGCTTTTTTTGCTTTTTCGGTCTTCCTTTTTCCTTCTTGTTCCTTTGCATTATCCCAAAAGATATAATGATACTTTCTATTTTTTTTTATCATTTTTACTTAGAAAAAGCTAATAGCTGCTATGGTTCATTTACAGCCAAAAGACACATTAAAAAACCAAAAAGCCATGGCTTTAAGTCATTTGGAGTAAGCCCTTAGTATTGGACATGTTCTTTTGGGATGCAGTTCATGATTTTTGGCTTTGGTTTATAGATTTAATAAATAATAATTGTTGAGAGAAGTAAAAAAAAAACACTTAAAAGCCAAAAGAACAAGTCTATTGCACGGCACTATAGTGCTTGGAGAGTGTAAGCAGTCGATACGAGTAGCATTTCCATAGCTCTCTACGCTTTGTAAAAAATACTAAATCACATGAATCTTGAAGCAGTGGAGTAGCAGGTGATCGTAAATTAGACCCTTGACGTGCCTTCAAAATTTATATTGTTCACATTTGAGGAGAATATCATTTTTTAGCCTGGGAAAATACCGATTCTCCTTTTAGCTTGAGAAATTACAACTAGCCCTAAGCCTAGAGTAGACATGGGCCCACCACTAGTGTAAGGGGCGTTCATTTTAGCAATGACTTCTGCCTTTTAACTGAAATTTTACTGTAACTGATTTTTTACTGTAGCTGATTTAACTTTTTGGGCATAATTAAATTTAAAAAATGTAAAAAATAGAAAAAAATATGTTAGTCCATCACGGACAATGCAAAGGAACACGGAAAAAAATATAAAAAAGCCTAAAAAATCTAAAAAAATTCAGAAAATAACGAATTACTGAATAGTAAAAAAAAGTTGAAACTGAAAAAAAGCTGAAACGAGCGGAGCCTTGAGATTAAGCCCTGATCAAAATTGCCATGGCTTTTGGCTAAAATGACACAGTAACGAATGTTAGTTTTTTTCTAAGTTATTCAATTAAACAAAAATAAATAAAAAAAGAAAAAAAAAGAAAAAACATCATTATATCTCCATGGATAATATAAAGGAAAAAAAGAAAAAAAGAGAGAAAAAAAGAAAAAAAACATATTAAGAAGCCAACACACTCCAAACAACTTTTGGCTTCTAAAGCCAGAAGCTGGTTGGAATGAGGCCTACGTGTAAGTGTTGTTGAGTTGCAAGCTGGAGTATGTTGAAAAAAACCTAGTGGTCCAGCTTAACTCTACTCTTCTCCTAGACACTACAACCTATAACACCATTCGCCCACTCCCCTAACCCACACAACTACCGAACTGTGAACATAAATGGTACTATAACCCATTTTTAAGAAAACTTTCCCCCTAGGGCATCCATTTGTTTTGCAAAAGTACTCCCATCCCAAGCTTGGCAGACGTTGTAGATGACACCTATCTCCTGCAGTGCTACAAGAGCTTGGTAGGAGCTGGCGTTTGTGGTAGCCGAAGTGACAATGGTAGGAGAGCAGACAGTGTGATAGCTGGCAGAGCCCACGACGCTGCCGAGCTCCCCTAGTTCGGCAGGGGTTAGGGGTAGGGGAATCTTTGGCTGGCCGCCCGTGACAACGTGTTGACATGACATGACATTATGCCTAATTCATGTCACATTCGGCGGGGATTCTTCAACCCTCCGCATCCGTGTGGGGATGTCAATCGCGAATGCCTTCCCATGCGCATAAAATGGGTGGACTTGCTCTTTGCCCTCTCATCCAAAGCCATGCACCTCAAGTTCTTTTCTACCAAGTGCGAGAGCGATGAGGAAGAAGAAAGAAATATAGAGAAGAAGGCGAGTTTGTAATAGTTTTTTGAGGTGGCTTTGTTGTGATTTAGGAGATTTCATAGTTGGAAGGATTGTAGAGCAGGTGAAGACCTTTAAGAAAAGGTATGATTCATTCTTATACGAGCAATGAGCTCAATATATCATTAGCGCTTCCTTACAGTAACATTGGTTTGGTAGTGGCATTAATAATTATTTTTTATAAATAACTGAAGAAATACATAATGTTATTTTTAGTGTTCCAAGTGTGTTCAAAATTTAGGAAATGTGTATGTAAGTCTGCACATATATATTTATTACTCTTGTGCAATTTAAAAAATTATAGAAAATGATGCCAGGATTACGAAAGTACGCATTGTTAGTTATAGTATATGTGTGTGTATATATATGTACATATGTGTTTACTTGTTTACATGCATATAAGCATATGGGCATAGGCATAATTGGTAGCTTAGATATGCTCAGGTGCATTACTATTTTGTTTTATGGTAGGCTATATTTAGCATCGTCGGACATCGACACATTCTTTTCTGTATTGCAGGGAATGGCTGCTGGTAATGATCAAGAGCATGGTACGTTGCTATGGTCAAGCGGTGATGAACCGCCTCCTTTGTTCTCCGGAGACCTCGGGAGTACTCTCGTCACTTTTGTTGGCACTCATTTACCTATGAAGGTCAGAGACTGATGTGTTTTACTTTCAATGAGGGAGATGACCATCATCCTGCAAGATGTTGCTTACTTTACCAACCTGCCACTACCGGGTTGTCCCATGGTTTTACCCCTTAGATCAGCTGATTGGAAAAGCACATTTGCCCATTCTGGATAGGATCCCTAGAGTGCCACATTTATGGCTGCGATGGTACAGATAATGCCCAACAAACGTGCCTGTAGAGGTCGTGAGGTCCCACCTAGTTTCTTACTTGCTCTTTATGTTCGGGTGGATCCTGTTTTCTACGACTCAGGGATATTAGGTCTACCTTAGTTACATCCATCAAGCTGAGTCCCTGGTCGACTCGATCTTGATGAGGTTCCGCTATACAACTGGGGCTCAGCTGTACTATGCACGACCTACATGGGTTTGTGTGATGTCTCACGCGCGTGCTACTTGTAAGCCAAACCTCACCACCTGCTACATCTTATTGCAGTTGTGGTCGTAGGAGCACTGCCCTATTGATCGATTGTACTTTCGGGTGTAGGTGCACCCATACCAGTTGGAGGTGCAGTTCTATGGTCATGGCGATGGTGACGACCCGGTGGACAGACCAACCATGGGTACTCGTTAGACTGCTAGCAAGCTAAGATGGTTCAAGGAGAGACCACGACGAGTGTACCTAGTGTTCCACAATGCATTCGAGGCCTTCCATGAGTGCAACATCATGTGGATGGTGTGGACTGTAGAGTTCATCTCTGAGATAGTGCCTTTTGGCTTGTTAGAGCAATATGAGCAGGACAGGGACTACTAGCTTACGACCTACCACCTTGTCTTCTCTTATATGGTAGAGCCCTAAATCCCTCAACGAGTCATGAGACAGTTTGGACTTCACCTGCAGGTGCAACCAGCACCGGGTCAATCACTACCCAGCCACGTTAACCTTTAAATAAAAATTGTTTGTTAATTCATTTCATATAGTATATTGCTTCAACTTCTAAGTCACATAAAATTCATTTCTTCTTTACTTCCGCACTCAAATAATAGTTGTGTACCATTGATTTTTTCACAGGCAAACAAAGAAGGGACATAAGAGCGATGACTAAAGGGTAACACAGGTGCTGTAGACCACAACATGGGAGTAGTTAGCATGGACGCAGGTCGAGCAAGAGTGATGATCATATGACCCAGGCACATACCCTGTGTACTTGCAGTGGTATGTACCACAAACTCATTACAGACTAACAGGGCCTTTGTGTAACCCCCGCGTAGGCCACTCACACTAACAGGTTGGCACCAGGCCCAAACTGACACCATACGGCATGACATGACGTGATGGTAAATGATTTCATGTTTGTGTTTGTACTGTATTGTTTGTTCATACACGACTAACATATTTTATCCATCATTGTAGTATGACTGGCTTCATCATATCGTGTCTGAGGGAGGTGCCACATTGTGCCGCGGATGTTGAGCACATTGGAATGCCTCCTAGGGTCCGTCCACAACATGTACTAGGACGCCAAACATGCACTGGGGGATTGTCAGCTGCGGCTATCCTAATGACGTGTTTATCCTGGGGGGCGATGAGCCGCAACATCATCCATCCAAAGCTTCGTCCGCACATCCTTGCTCCTCGACATACTGCCCTAGCCTTAGTCATTCCTCGTTCGTGTAGTGTACTATTCAGGTTTGGTAATTTCATATTTTGCTGCAATCAACACGATACCCTATTTTTGTTGTTCTTCATACATGTGTTATTCATGCAGGCCGTTCGCGCTGACACTACTCTACTTCCATCTTCGTTGTGGAGGCAGTCTGACATTGGACCTCTCTTGCCAGAGGGGACGGAGCATAGCATGTCCGTCCTCATCATAGAGATAGCCTAAGAAGCATGATACCCCAGGCAGCAATGTCGACTCACCTATCAGAGACTATCAGGTGCAATACAATATGTATGCACCCGCAGACCACTCACGCATCCAGTAGCGTGACGAGTGGTACGATCGAACATAGGACAACTACATGGTCCACCAGTACAGTGTAAACTACGCACCATCAGGCTTCACTGCTGTAGACTACCCTAGATCAGAGTACCCTAGAGGTTCATCGTCCGTGCAACACGTGACACCGATGCTTACAATTATGAGTTTCCTTGCTGGTCCATTATTCATCTTCCTTCTAATCGATCGAACAAGATTTAACGTAGGTCTTGAGGCCAAAGTTCTGAGAGTGGGCTACGAGTTCATTCTCCATTGAGCACATGGCTCAGATTCATCTATTCAAAACCAAAGTTCGCACTACAGTTCTACCTTTTGTCAGCCTAATGAAATGTGTTTCCCTCCACAGGACGCCAGCAATTATGCGGAGGACTAGGTGTAGCAGATGTTTAGAACTCAAGAGATTGGGAGCAGTTTGTTATCCGGTGCCCTGGTTCCCACTTGACCACTTCAATATGACTTGTGTGACATACAACGCTCCCCGAATAGGCTAACTTTCCCTAAGAACTAGCTTTGCTACCCAAGGAAGTGGGCAGCGAACAACCCTTGATCCGGTGCAGCATCCGGTTTCAACACTTTGCACTGAGCATGTTGAAATGTTGTTCCACTAACCCTACATTTTCACTCTAAGTGTCGAACCTAACTACGTACTCTTTAATGCTTTGTCCCCATTGTATTAGTATGATATAGAATTTGTCGATGTGTGTTGTGTAATTCTGCAACAACAAGGTTCTCTCGGTGAATTGACGGCACGCAACAGTTTTTCTCAGTGAGTTCATAGCATACACCCTAGTGATTTGACAATACGTATCAGCATTTTGCATTGATTGAGTTAACAAGATCCAACGCTCCGCATGAGTTGATCTCCAAAATAGGGGAAGGGGGAGAAGAGACCACATGTAGAGAACGTCACTACACTGCTGCTAGAGATGTCAAACTATGAAAAGATGCTTCGTAAGTGAAAATGGGTGACCAAGAAGGGATGATGCCTTGATAATTCTTGCAAGAATGCACCTGTGCTGACATTGTTTCCGCGGCTACAGTGTGACTGTGGTAATCTAACACATATCATTTAGTCTACACACGCAACCACCGCCACCTGATGCACTACATGTGTGGCGAAATTCTCGTAAACGAATGTCACATACTAACAAATCACATTGTATATTTCATTTCACACATCGCTAACCATTTTCATGCATGGCGGTAGACCACGAAGCGTTGCTACTTCTTCCAATGGATCAATGGCTCGAAGATTTACGACATGGCATTCATCGAGTAGAAATACATGCTCAGCTATCTGGTGGTGTTGAAGAAATTCACACGCCGAAAACCTTACATCCCAGACAAAGAAAATACCAGGATGGTGCAGAACAAGGGAAAGGCGTCAATGCACCTGTTGAACACCAGATTATTTTGGACTGAGACAAACTTACATAAGTTGTGGAAGCCGAGTATTGTGTGTGGATCGCAAGAGCTAAAGTCCGCAAAGGAGACAAGGAAAATACATCAATGGACCTAAATGTATACGATGAATAACTGTAAGCATGACTTCCAAAAGGCGCATATGTATCTTAGTTGCAGTTGGGATTGATGGTTCGTACATGTTACCAGTATCATATGAGTAGTGAGATAAACATACGTACCTAACCAAACCCTACGCGTCATATAATTTGCACATTCATTACGAAATGTTATGCCGGGCTAGACATGGTCTATTACGATTTTTTTTTGCAATAACGTATCTCTATTACTAAACAAGGGAGTCGATGATAACCTTTTACTCCCCTTTTTTTGCAGTTGGCCTTTCACACACACACACGCAGCGCGCACGCACACACACCCCTTTTACTCCCGGGTGTAATTACTCCCACCTCTGATATACCACAACCAATTATTTTGAACATACTGTCATGTTCAATTTTGTTACCATAATTATAAGTACAGAATTGGCCTTGGAGCAGTCCAATTGTAGTAGTTGTAACTCAAGAGTCATCAATCTTTGATCCAATTATCTGTAGCATAGTCCATATTCAAAGTTGTTTAAAAGGGTGAAGTGTGGTGTTTATGCGCTGTGTGTGTGGTAGCAAAGTATCTGGTTATGCTCTTTAACTCTATTCGTTCATGTGGCCACGTCAACTTTTGTTAGTTTATATGTTTGGTGTTTTTAGCAAAGTCTTCTCATAACTCACAAAAAGCTTGCTTAGATTAGTGAAAATGTACTAGTTAACAATTTAATAGAGAAACCTTGTAAAGCACGTTGAATTCTGTTGAATTTAACTTATTATGGTTGGGTTTGAGAAATGCTTACCCTTGTTTTACACTTTAAGGAATTTCTGTAATACTTTAAATAGAATAACAGCTTGTGAGGTGGTAAGGTGTTCAATAACTCTGTTTTTGCTTGGTTGCTTGTTTGTTAGCATGGTGGTTACCGAACAGTTATCACTGATAATTCGATAATGCTCACCTGTACTATATCATTGGAAAGGTGAACAGTTTAGGGTATAAGAGTTAGGGCTATTGGACTTGAACTAGGACGGGTTATTTGCAAGTTTTGCCGATCTTCTGTATCAATTTTCATATCGTCTTTTTGCATGTCTGGAGAAAAATTAAACCAAGTCGCATAAAAGCCCCATTTCTGCCAAGTGACCAAGTGCCACCACAAACCAGCCAATACCCTTCCTGTTGAGTTACCAGGTGCCGACAGCCCTAGCTAGCGCCTCTTGACTGTATGTGACTGGTTACCACCAATGAGCTGCCAGAAACCTGGCTGCTGAGTAGTGTTGAATTGAGATTTACTAAATTGGTATCTGGAACACATATTAGAGTAATAATTGGTTAGAAAGAATCTTTGCAGATTAGCAGATTCATCAGTGCCTTAACACTTATTTGCATCACATTGGTTGAGCTCTTAAATTCTTGGCATGGCCAACCAAGAAAATTTGTGCGATCTGTATTGTTTTCATGAACACAAATTTGTGCAATATATGTAGAATAAAATGCTAAGTCATGTGCCTCCATGAACAAATTCATTGTGACATATTGAACCGAACAGTCCGGTGCTCTAAAGTCTTAACCATGTCAATACCCAAGTTGCAGTGTCGGTTATTACATGGGCATGTTCATGTCTTTTACCAAATGCCACGTTTAAAGCCATAATTGATTGTACAATTAGGAATCTCTTTGGTGATCAGATGGCTGACAGTTGTTGATATGGCTGATTGTTGTTCATAAGAGTTCATGATAAGATGGTTGATTTCTATTATAAACTTGGCTAGTAAACACTGGTTGGATCATGTGAACGAGATCCTTCATTTCTGATGATACCATCACAGGATTCTAACACATGGCCGATGCACTGTAACTAGCATGCATCTGTTAGTTGTTACTTTCATATTCTTAAATTCCAGTATTGATGTTTATTCAACTTGGTTTCAGAATCATTGAATTTTCTTAATAATTTATCGCATCCTCTGCCATGTAATGCAAACTGCATGAGGAGCAACCTAAGCACCACTGCCTGAATAAAATTCTGCACCTGCAATTTGGTACTGTGAGATATTCGCATTTGCTTTTAGAAGATATGTATCTCAGTTACCAATCATCGACTTGACCATTTCATTTTCAATCTGACGATAGCATTTTTGCCCTGTCGACCTAAAGAAATTAGGATATCAATTTTGCCTTCTCCCCACTTGTTTGGGCCAGTTTGGTCTGGCCAGAGCCCGGATGGAACTTACAGCCTTCGGTGACAAACTTGCTCTATGTTTCAGAGGGACAATTCGGGGTTCTCACTTTCTTGAGTTTTCACTTTTCATGTCCTTGATCTATGTATGTAACCTATAATTTTTGTGATAGATACCTTCCGTTAGGTACTGTTGGGTTCATCTCATCTCTAGTTTGTCTTGTTTACAGGACTTCCAGCTGAGACCCTTGTTGACCGGTATGTGACAGTGGGTGCTCATGCACTATTGAACCTGAGTGCGTCGTTGGTCAGCATTCCATCCTCATGCAAGGTTCATTGGTTGAAACCAACTCAATCCTTGAAGCTGGCTCCGTCCTGCCCCCAGGAAGGAGGATTCCGAATGGTGAACTATGGGCTGGCAACCCGGCTAGGTTTGTTCGGAAGCTGACCAATGAAGAGATCATGGAGGTTCCAAAGCTTGCCGTGGCCATCAATGATCTGACGCAAAACCATTTCTCAGAGTTCCTCCCATACTCTACTGCTTATTTGGTGGTAGAGAAGTTGAAGAAGTCTTTTTCGATCCCTCTAAGATAATCTCTTTCCCTCTCCCAGCTAAATGAATGAGGAAATAAAGCAGCCCAAATTGAATCTAGGTACTTGTACTCTGGGTCGATCTGTTCGTTGTAAAATTTTTGTTCATGGTGGTTGTGAACTGGGGGACCGGCTTGCAGGATCATGCTTCTTTGTACCTTGTTCCACGGTGCTTCTTTCGTTTTGTCTGTATTTTCTCGTTGGGAAAATTTGCTGTGTGCCATTGGGAAAATATGTATTTTGACAAATTATAATCGACGTTCCTTCAACTGTGGATGCTAGGGTTGTGCTCGTTAAGTACACGACGAAAAAAATTACAGTGTAAAAAAAATATCGTTGTCGTTTAAAGTATTTCAGCTGGAGCATGGATCCATGGAGGTGCTTGTGGCCAATGGAACATGCTGATGCATGCATGTTCCCTGTGAAATTGCTGTGTCAAGTTCTTGGTTCTAAACTAATATTTGTTGTTGCATGCTGGTGGTTGCGGTATTTCTGAGTTTCTGTACGTATATGCATCACTGTTTTGTTTTCTTTCCAACGATGGATACTCAAATCCACAATCCCACACATAAGGGTGGGAAACGGTAACGGATCATCCGTTTTATCCGATATTCGTATCTGAGAAAATATGAATGTGGTAAGCAAAATCCGTATTAGAAAATGTTCATATTCGTATTCAACAATATTCGTATCCATATTCAACAACGTTTGTCCTCCATCTTTCTTCCATAGTAACAATCCCAACTGAGTATGCTAGGTCCAATCTTGTGTTGATAAGATATCTCAAGCTACCGACAATACTCCTATATCATGTTGAATCGACAAGAGGATTGGGACTCAATTTACTCAGCTCTAATCTTGCCTCCATGGGTGTTTGGCTTGGACTACATCCACTCATGCCGCATTTTCCCAAGATCCTTGCAACGTATGCGGACTGACACATTGTGATTCCTTCAATGGACTGCTGCACTTCTATGCCGATGTAGTAGCTTAGTAAGCCTATGCCACTCATGCTAAAAAACTTCTGCATTCTCTCTTTGAAATCAACAATTTCACTGGTACTAGCTCCGGTGATCACCAAGTCATCGACATACACTCCCACAATAAGCTCTATGCTTTGTGTTTGTTCTTATAGACTGCATGCTTGAAAGGGCATTTCTCAAACCCGAGAGAAACTAGAGTTTTGTCTAATTTAGAATTCCATGCCCTAGGAACTTGTCTTAGCTCGTACAAAGCCTTCTCTAGCTTCAACACCTTGTTCTCATTTCCTTCCTCCACAAAACTAGGTGGTTGTGATACGTACACTTCCTCAACAAGCTCCCCATTAAGAAATGTTGACTTGTCATCTATGTAATGTACCTTCCAACCTTCTTGAGCAGCTAGAGCAATCAACAATCTCACTGTTTCAAGCCTTTCCACTAGTGCAAACACTTCATCAAGATCGATGCCTTGCTTCTAGACATAGCCCTTTGCCACAAGATAGGTTTTGTGCTTCAACACAAAGCAGTTGAGTCCTTTTCTTTGTCTTGTACACCCATTTGAGCCTAATGGGTTTATGCCCATTTGGAAGATCAATGAGCCTCCATGTTCCATTGCTCCGTATGGCACTCATCTCCTTGTGCATGGCTTGCCGCCAACACTCCTCCTTCTCGGCTTCATAGAAACTCATCGGCTCATTAGCTCCTAGTGGGCACATGCAGGTGTATTCTAGCTCCTCTTCATCGATGGCATCATAAAGATCTTGAAGGGACATATGCTTGCAAGGTCCCTCTGACGAAGGTGTCAAGGAGGAGTTAGATGTTGGTGTGCCAGTAAGCGACATAGTGGACGCAGCTCCTATCATCGACACAGGTGTGCCCATGGCCATGGTCTATCTGCCACCCCTTGGTAGACAAACCAGCTCAAGCACCTACTCCTTGTGGGGTTCTTTAGCTCCTTGTGCAATGGTACCTGAAGGTGAGTAGTGCTCAAACACAACACTAAACATCTCACCGACCAAGGAACTTTCTTCTCCATGAGTTGCACTCCATCTCAACTTCTTTTCTTCCTCAAACACGACACCCCTTGTGACATGGACCTTCCTTTCCACTGCATCATACACACGATATGCCTTTGATTCGGACCCATACCCAATGAACACCATGGGTGTACTACGTTCTGCGAGCTTGTTGACATGTCAATCCACCTTCTTCATGTGCACCATGCACTTGAATGTGTGCAAGTGTTGCACATTCGGCTTCCTATTGAACCATGCTTAGTATGGTGTTCTTCCAACAAGGTTTTTTGTTGGTGCCCTATTGAGGAGGTATATGGCTGTCATCACAACTTTTGGATCAATGAATTAAAAGATACATAGATTTTTGGATTCGTAATTGTGTTGTTTTTCCTATTCATTTGCCTAAAAACACTATAGCGGTCTAACTACTACTGTTCGCCTGTTTGACCATAAAGTACTATAGCTTTGCCTGAATTTACTATTTATAGTGGTCAGGCCATTAGAATAGAGGTCAAATCAGTGTGTAGTTGAAGGTCAAACCTTTAGGGTTTGCTTCTTCCAGATTTTGATTCCTTGGTTGAATTGATTTGGGATCTTGGTTATGAATTATATTCTTAGTAACTATATAGTTATTTGAAAAGAGGATCAAGAATACTAGGGAAAACTTTTTGGACAACACCATTCACCCCCTCTATTGCTTTTCAGTCCTACAGGTGTCACCACACACAACACCATTTCTACCACATAGGATTCATCGATATTCTCCTCGAGTGTGCGCATCTTGTAGACTACCATGGAGACTCTCACGATAAAGTTGTCCACAACTTCTGCTTCACGCATGCGGAGTCCATCAAACTCCGTCGTGAGGGTTTGCAGCTTTGCCCTCATCACTTGATCGACCCCCATGTACATAGACTTTAGCACAGCCCCCACACCTTTGGTTATTTGCTTCTCATAAAGGAATAGAAGTGTATTCTCACTCACACCCTGGTAAATGGCCCCCAATGCCATCTTATTGTGCCAGTTGTCCACCTCTCCTTCTTTAGCTTCGATGGCGTGCCACATACCTTATGCCTCTATGTAGACGCACATCTTGATCGACCATGTGACATAGTTGCTGCTCGTTAGCAGCTGATACTGGAGTAACACGCTACCCTCCCTCATCGATGCCTTTGACACCGCCGTGTCCAAGGTGTCGTGATTGCCCATAGACTTCAATGGGGACAGCATTTGCTTCAGCTTGGCATGCTACACCTTTGGCTCCGATACCAACTGTTAGCAAAAAAACATCGTAACACTCACACAATCATGAGGAGATCAACATACTTATTCAAGATGGAAGAACACAATGCAACACAATGGATTTTTGTTGCTCAGCTTCTGCATGCTTAAGATGATCTACTCCTAGGACATCCACCTAGCTACTCCATCTATCGTCCACGTGTACCAGGAGGCAGGAACACCTTGATGTGTCGCATGATTCTCGATACACAAAGTATGTTTTGTAACTTTAATTAGCGAGGTTGATATTGAAGGACTACATGTATGTCAGTGAGTACTTATACGATTATCTGATGCTGATTACAAATCCCTTATAACTTAGATACGACATTTCCAAACTACGTCGCATGGTTTTTGCTTCTATCTTATACTTAGAAAAACCAAAGCTAATACGAACGCAGCTTCCTGAAACAGCTTCTCCACTCTTCTCACTATCGTCTCACTCTAGGGATAAAACAGAGGGTTACGGGTGCATCACAGACCCCACTCCTCTCATTTATGTCACGCGCACGCATCTCTCCCTCACTTTTTTCACTACTTGCTCTCTTTTTCTAAAAACCACTTCTTTCAGCCAAAAACTATAAGCCGTAGGTAAAAGCTATCAGCAAAAGCCAATATGAATACCCCCGTATGTGCTTGGATGCAATCATCCTTACTTCCGATTTTTAAAATTTTTTTTTTTTGCAAAAACCACTGAAACTATGTTGAAGTTTTATGTTCCCCTGTAACTACTTTTGTGCCATTGTTCCCACCCACTAGTATGTGGTTGTTTGAAATTTCAACATGCCACCTTTTTCACGACATGGCTAGGTGCTCTTCTAGTGTGGCACAAGGGAATGTTATGTACGACACAGAGGGAGTGAAAGCATTTAGGCGCCTAAAAATTATTTTAGTAATTAATGATAATATGTGAATATAGAACTAATATGCTTATTGAGTGTTCAATAGGTTTAGTCTCTAATGATGAATGTGATAACTTGAAAAATACATACTAAGGGTCAACATAAGGATCAAGATGGTTCAAGACAAATGTACAAATAGTTTAGGATCCCTTTTTTATTTTACCAGTCTAAGGAGAAATATTGGAAGACTGGATTATAGGTTAAATGATGTACTATTAAGAGATATCATT
This sequence comes from Melocanna baccifera, assembly GCA_036346265.1. Classification (NCBI taxonomy): domain Eukaryota; kingdom Viridiplantae; phylum Streptophyta; class Magnoliopsida; order Poales; family Poaceae; genus Melocanna; species Melocanna baccifera. Next base: position 54,156 of record JAYEVJ010000198.1, on the reverse strand, counting down.
GCTAGTAGTTTGATAGCATGTTCTTGTGCCATTTGGATCAATTTAGGATCATGTATGCACTTTAAATTAAAATTAATAGCCAACTGTGCATTGACAAAAAAAATTGGTAGTACCGGTGCGTAAATAGCGGTACTACCGCAGTGCGATATGACTGGAAGAGTAGTGTAGAACTTCTAAAATTCGGAGGTATCGACGCATAGTTGGCGGTATATTTTTTCAAAGAGCACCCTCTTCAAACACTTAGTCTCTCTAAAAATGGTAGTACCGAAATTTAAATGACAGAACTACCACAAGGCGGTATGACTGCACCCTTGAAACAGAACTACTAGAACTCGGAGGTTCCCAAAATTGGGCGATATGTTTTTTCCAGAGAGCACCATCTTTTGGTCTCAAAGCAAGCGGAAGTACCGTGCCAAATTTTGAAACTATTAAAAATCAGAACTACCACGTTTATAATGGTGGTAGTACCGCGCCAACTTTCAACGGCTAGTTCTGATGCTCTAACATAGTCGTTACTGTTGCTACAGTAAAATGTGGTAGTTCTACAAATTGCATAGCAGTACTACCGCTTTTCCTGTTTTTTCAGGATACTTTTATGCAACGACTATATTTGGTTGGTGGGGGTATAATATCGAGACCCAAATATACAAATCCGAACTCTCTGTGTATATTGCACTAGTCTAGAATCACGCTAGTGCGCATAGTATAAATATAGATAAAATATCGATCATATGCACAATTAATAAAGAGAAAATCTCAGATATAAATAATTATCAGAGTTGCGATCTTATGTTCAAACTTACAAGATAATAGCCTAAAGGGCTTAAGAAACTAGCAGTAAAAAATAAAATTAAACATGATAGCCACTTGACATACCCATAGACAATAGACTGGAAAGTGAGGTCCTAATCCATAAAGTCATCAAAGTGTCCTCCTTCTGGTACCTCTTGCTAATATGGTTCTTCTTCTTCAATTGTGTAACAGTAAGCATAAAGTCGTGAGTATATTGATACTCAGTAAGCCATTTGTAACAAAGATGCAATATAATATATATAAGACTTACCAATAGATGGCTGAAAGGTATTTTGCAGAAAGCAATATTTAAAATAAATACAGTAAATAGATTGAAAGCGATCTTTAAAGAAAATAACAATAAATAAATAATCAAAGGAATTAAATGAACCACATATGAACTAATCGTCCACCTAATGAACCACTTATGAACTAACCATTTATAAATTAAACCACCAATGAACTAACCATTCACTTTCCAATTTATTCCAACCATATTTTATGAAATATCTATCTAATGAGGACATCCCTAACACATACACAACTTCTCCTATTGGTGGTAATATAAGTGCAGAAGTGTATGTTCGTCCTGATGAGGGCATCCCTACAACCACATCATTCAACTCTCCAAGTGTGCATCAAGATGGTCTGGAGACTACTCATAAAGTACTAGAAGGTACAATGACTAGAGCAAAAGCTAAACTTCTAAATCAACAGGTATTTTTATTTCTTAATGAGTTTCCTTTAGTTGTTAATAAGAATTGGATGCTACCTCACACAAGTACATTCTGTATTCTCATATTTGAACAACTTGAAGACTTTGGAACCACGAGGGAGGAAAGAGAGATCGGGGCCAAAGCAATAGAGAAGCACAAGGAGGAGGGCAATTATATTTGCTATCAAGCCTATAAAGAACAAGAATCTCAAAGCGCATGTGGTTGGAAAGGAGCAAGCCAAGCAGCCCATGCGGCTGATCAAAGAGGAAAGAAGCCCATGCGATGGAAGAGCAACAAGGTAGAAGCCCAAGAACTTAAAGCCTAAGTTTTGGATAAGATTTAATTTAGACCTCCCACAAGTCCAACCGAATTCAAACTCGGATTCAACTCAGAACTCAATTCGAATTTGGTTTAGGATAGCCTAATAGACATCTACTAAAAAGGCCATAACTTTCACAAACGGAGTCCAATTCAGGTATTCTTATACTTGTTGAAAAGCTTATTTTAAGACCGACGCAATGGATTAGGCCCCATCTTCAAACACATCATGAGTCATCTACTATGACCAGAACAATATGATGGCTGTAAAATTTAGTTTCTTTTTTGTGTGAGTTCAAATTAAAACAATATTGAGTTGAGTTATACTCAGTTTGGGGACCTTGTAGATGTCTCAAGGGGCTACATAAGCCTTGTATTTGTAGCCTTTAGGGCTCAGACCGATTTATTCATAAAATCAAAACATAGCTATTGCTTGTTTTTCCGAAACCAGAGTTCATACAAGGACTTTGAGAGAGAGCTAGGCGATCTATTGATTCATTCTACAATTCAAGGTCAAGCTATCATTCCATTAGGAATTAGGGACTTGGCGTTCGCCATTCGTAGTCTCACGATGATCATTTATCCAATGTGTTTTGGGCGTATTCCGAAGAGTTGAGGGTTCATGCACAGGCGTGTGTGTTCAACTAGCGACATCGTCTACATCGCATCAATTATCCACGGTTCCTCACCGAGAATATCGGGCCTCCCCCGTATCACTACCCTTCGTGTGAAATCAAATAAGCATTGTCTATACCCAGGATACAGTTATTTGAATAGTTTTATACTCTGTAGAGTTTGTACAATCATACCCACATGATGTAATCATTCCCACGCTAAAGAAAATCACAATAATGCATTTACAATGCTTAACCTCAACTCAATCCCGCCCGTTAGGGTTTCGCATCACACCCCCCTTACGTCTCATGGAAATCAGCAACCATGTTCATCACAATGGCGAGATTGAAATTCAAAATATCATAAATTAATCAGCCAGGTCTATCCCACACTAGACATATGGTTTGCATGGTAATGCTCAGATTAATGGCAGACAAAGTTAAGTCTTTAGATATTACCTAAGCGAGACATCCACATTTCTCGATGTGAATCCACACTTCCTCCTTTACTGTATGATCACTCGCATGAGTGGAAACTAATTTTGTGTAACCAACACCAATGATACACCAATGTCATCGTACATAAATTTTGTAACTATGGCTACAATCACTATTCAATATCTCATTAAATCAAATTGAATAATTGATCATATGTGATGATAAGCCCAACATGACTATAAGCATAGCAAAGCAAATTGATCGTACAACTCATGTGACAATTAGTATGGTATCACTAAATAATTTTTTATCCTATGATAACATAGTATTTAAAATTATCAAGAGAGAGATTAATCAAATTGGACATTAATTACCAAGTACAATGGTTTGTAATAAAATAGAAATACATGATAATTTAAAATAAAATAATAAATAAATAGATTAAAAATTAGATTCAACATGATCAAAAGATACGACTTACCTTGGTCTTGCTCAAGTATGAATTCTTAATCTTCTGGGTGTACTTTCGCTCCTTTGAAGACACGATCTAACGAGAGAGGAAAGAAATAAGGCATAAAATAAATTCAAATGAACTTCAAAAACTTTAAAACTAGAACCAAAAGATAGAGATTATTTTTTGATGAATTTAAAAAATAATGGGATCAATCAGAACTAGGATGAAGAAGAACGGGTTCTTGAAAAATTTAATCTAAAGAAAATGCTGAAAATTAAAAAAGATTATTGTTCTGTGAATTCGGTGCATGAAAATGCTAGTCTACAGTAGACTCGATGTATAGAACACTTAGCTGTGCATGGCTGAGGTGACGTGATGGCTAGGGCTGACATGGTGGACGCATGGCCGACAACTAGCAATTAGGGCTGACATGGCAGGTAACGTGGCACAACATGTGACAGATGACGTAGCATGCTGATGTGGCATCCATGTGGTGGCCACGTAGGTTTAAGGCTGAGATGGCGGTGACTATGCTGCTGACTCGGCCAAGGACGATCAGATCAGGCGAATGGTGCGATGAATCCTGACCATAGGGAACGATCAGATGGTCTGAAGAGGTGACAATGTTCGGACGGTCTAAAGGGAACGATGATCGGACGGCCGAGGATAGGTGTGATGACGATTGGTGGTTCAAAGGGTGAGGATGTTCAGACTAGGCTAAAGAGTGACGATGGTCAGACGGTCCGACGATGATTGGATGGTTGAGGACGATTGGATTGGCTGAAGATGGGATGGTGGTAGAGCAAGGCAAGGCGGCGCAGGCTCGGCCGGAGCAGAGACTCACCGGCAAGGGGCGGAGATGGCTAGAGTGGATGGCAACTACTTACCAACAACAGCACATGGCGGCGGGCGAGCAAATGGCGATAAGGTACGGGAACGACGAAGAAGCTGATGACAGCAGCTCAGACGGCAGTGAAAATGAAGGTGACAGTGCTCAGCGGTGGTGGCTCGGCTTCAGCGACGCATGGCTATGGGACAAGCTGCAGCAGTGGCAGAGTGCAGAGAACATGGGTGGCAGCTGTTTTTATGGCGTGGACGTCGAGTCCGGCTTGGAGACGGTGGAGAGTCTGGGTCGGGCACAGACGTCGAGGCGGGATGAAAGCGGATAGCGATGGTGGCCTCCTATGAGGAAGATGAACAGTGCTAGAGCCACTGGATGATTGATGCGTGGCTCAGGAGAAGAACAGACGGCTGAGGGTAGACAGCATAGATGCACAGCGCACGGCCTCCCCGATGACTAACATGTGTTGTCAGTTGAGATCCGGCAGCTGGCTTGGGGGACACCCAGATGGGTGACATGTGGCTAGAAGGCAAATGGGTGGCTAAGGCCAGAGTGAATAGTAATGGGCTCGGTCCATTACTATTTTTAGATTTTTTAGGTTTTTCTTATTTTTAGAAATTCCAATAAAATCAAAAGAGCTCTAGAAAACAGCAAATAAATTCAAAAATTGACAAAAAATTCTGCAAAATTTCTTGAGAGACAAAGAACTGAAATAAAATATTTTTAGAAAATATAAATATTTATATTAGTTATATTAAAACCTTTTAATTAATAAAATTAAATTCAAGCATGTATTAAATCCAGAAAAATCCAAATGGTGAATTTTCTTTTAAAAGCTTCAAATAAACTCTAAAAAATAAGATATTACATATAAATACTTTCGCACTAGCTCAAGGACATTGCTAGACACTTCATTTAACACCTTTGAGCAATAGAGCACCTCTCCCACACCTCAATTTTACTTGTATATTCATTTATGATAGTTGAGTCTATTCAAGTGTATTTTCATCCTAGATTGATCATTGACACTTAATCGCTGTCAAGCGAAGTTGTGGTTTGTTACTCTTGGTGCTTACTGGCACCTAGATGGCTTGGTAGGAGTTACGGGATGACTTTTTCAAGAAGATTGTGAAGAAGCCAACGCTGTGTGTGAAGGTTGAAGTTTATCTACCGGGAGCGAGAAAGAGTTACCACTAGTGATCGAAGAGTGATGCTTAGTTTATGAAACCGATCCAAGGTGCTTGGGCTTTTCTCAACGTAGATTAGGGAAAACCGATAAGTTTTTGAACACCACGGTAAAACATCTTGTGTCAATTGGTTATTTCTTTGTCTCCCCTTTTCGTACTTGTATTTCTAGCATATAATGATCGTTGTGATTGTATTTTTATTTGTGCTAGAGATATTTGTGCAGAGACTTGTGCTTGTGATGCCTTGGGTATACTAGAATTGTGACAAAAAAATCTAGAATATCATATTCACCCCCTCTCTGGTCGGTTATCCTTGATCTTATAAGGAGGCAAACCATTTTTCTCGACATTCTTTGCGACAAACCCGAAGCTACATACTACGGCAGGAGACGTTAAAGGTGATCAAGGCTGATCAAGTAGGAACTGGTTTTCCCTAGGTCGTCACTGCCAAACCCTAGTTCTCCTCCTTATCGCTTCCTAGTTTCTTTGTGTTGAACCAGTTAGGCTGGAGAAGAAGATCAAACTCATTCGGTTGGGTGAAACCAATTCGCCATGTTAAAGGGCTCAGTTCCAACCACATCGCTACACCGCAAGACCACCTTGCCACGTTACTAGAAATCATATGAAAATTTGTGGTAAGGAGAGTTTCAGATAACATCCATCCCCACATCCGCCAACGCTGGATGGCGTCTCAAGACGTGCCTTCGGATCGGAAAAGCCGGCTCGGGCTCGTGGGCGACGGCACCCCTCTCCGGATGCTAGCTCCCCTCTTCTTCCTCGTGTGGTGGCACCGACAGCGTGGAGAAGTACGGACACGTTTAAAACGAAGGAATTCCAATAAAATTGATTTTTTTTTGTAGAAATAGGGAAAAATATTTCCCGATCCAAACTGGACCTATATATAGTGACATGAAAAGACGAGGATGTGCAGCACAGGAAGCTGAGGAGGATGTATGGGGCTGTGGACGTCCGGCAGACCTCGCCGGTGCTGGTAAGGTACATGTACACGACTAGCGCAAGCGCGGATGACGGCACGATTGTGGTTGCGGTTATATACGGTTTTGGGAGGAGATCTGGCATGCCGATTTAGATCCAACGGACTACAATTACTGATTTCATCGAAGTTTTAAGTGATAACCAGACAGCCCCCTACTGTGGAAACCAGACAACTACTGATTTCATCGAAGTTTTAAGTGGGCCCTTTCTTTTCAACTTTTACTTTTGACTTACAGTAATTAGCTTTTAAACAGAGTATCTTTTTAAGATATAGACTACAAGTCAATTATAGTAAACACTGTAGTGAATTCATATATATCAACTAAAATAGTACATTTAGCACAAGCACATCTTTATCACTGGTATCTTCAATGAAGGTATTAACTGGTTCCTGCAAAAGTGAAAAGCATACAAATCAATGTTAAACAGTCATCAAATGGAGTTATATAGGAAAATGTATCAAATGATCGATACTTTCAAAATTATCACAAAAACATGAAAGATCAATAGTTCCAAATTTATCACAAATACTTTCCATTACAATGCTACAGCCAAACAAGATTAAAAATAACATTATTCCTTATCCAGACCTTCGTCAACAGTCCATAACACATTTCCTTAAATGGACCAAATCATTCCGTTACCACAACAAGCGAATGCAATCTGTATGTCCTGCATACTGCACAGTCACATCAGAAACCTAGGAAGACCAAACAGTTCGGCAGGTGAAATCTGACCAAGATGCCCATCAGAGGCCAACAAGGAACAGGACAAGAAAAATGCAGAATAAGAAGTGAACAAGCACAACATTCAGATGTAGATCAACTAAGGAAAAAAATTGGAAAACTTGTCGAGCATTGGATACATATTGCACAATGTTCAAAGGGCTAAAACAAAACTATCCTTCTTATAATTTCAAACGAGAACATAAAGTTCGTGTAGACAGCAATTCTCAAGTTGCGACATGCCAAGATAGGTTCAGGAAAAAAGTTTAAGATGATAAAAACCTGAAAACACATAATAAGGTCCCCAGGAAGAACAGCAAGACATTCTGTGGCTTCACATGGAAGAGAACATTGTTGAACACATTTATGAACATTAATCCATTCATCCTCCTTTGCTCCAAATCCAGAAAAACGAACCTGTACTTCCTGAAACACAAAAAAAAAAATGCAAGATGAATTGGTGTATGGCAAAGGTAGTAAACTAGTACCCACCATAAGAGGAAAATAAAACACTACAGAAACATGTACACACATAATTTTGGATGAATTCAGAGATGCCATCATGGTTACGCCATTGAGCCACAAATGGATCACACACAATAACCAACGTTAGACAAGCAGAAACATACTTATGTAAGACAGGACATACCTAGGTGACTCAAAAAGAGTATATGAATAAACTAAGGTAGCAAACAAAATCTTTAACCCTTGCACTCAAAAGTTGACAACTTGGCCCTTTTCCAAGCAAGTGGATAACAACTACTGGTTAGGTCATTACATCAACGCTTTAAGAAGCAAGTGAACTCTTTGTATTGGTATTGATATTCAATAGTTTTCCCAAACAAGAAATGGAACTTGATGTCAGATATATAGTTTTTCTATGAACAAGTTTGCAAAGTAACTTGATATACATCTTGTCAGATTATATAGTTTTTCACTTATTGGCTATGAATATTCTAGGTTGGGAGAAAGCAGAAGTTATCAATTACCTGTGCAGTGACAAAATGCACATGTAAATGCAGCAGTTAGCCATTTTTCTCAAGTGTAAAAATATAAATATACATGACATTCTGATACTCTACAGTACAAATGTGCAGCAGTTAGCCATAAAAAATATAAATATACATGACATTCATGATTCTGAGGTTGGCTTTGTTTCAAGATATTCAAGTACAAGAAGAGCAAAAAGATAAGCGAACATTACCTGAAGTTATCAACTAAAGGAGATCATCGCCATCCCTATCTTCATTTGTTGTATTGTCATTAGCATCTGAAACATTGAAAAACCAAACTTAAAGTACTTTTGACAGGAATCACATAACTCTAATATAAAAAAATAACATGCAATTAGACAAACCAAACTTAAAGTACTTTTGACAGGAATTACATAACTCTAATATAAAAAAATGTAACCAGAAAGGTCAGGAACTTCTCGTGCTATCTACACTATACTATTTGTGGAATGCACAAGACAATATGCAGTATTGTACAAATAAGGATATAATTTAGTTAAGATAGAAATTTGTTTGGCCAAATCATTGAACTATTCAAACTAAGGAAGCAACATGCTATCAAGAAGACTAATAAGTCTGTAACATTGACCAATTGCTCAATTAAAAACCAAGACAGCAGTTTCAGAATATATCCAAGTTTCATATTAATTATGATGCACATAATTAATGAAGCACAAACTAATTATGGTTAACTATGGGGATGGATGTTTCGACAAACTCTAACGATCAGAAACAAACCACCCCAATCCTGCGAAGCCAATAGTAATGGTGGCTGAAAAGTTTCAATCCATGAATCACAGCATTTATTTCCAGTTAAAGCAAAAAAAGATGCATTCATCTTGAATCATAACATTTGTTTTGAGTTGAAGCAATAATGTATGAAACAAACTACCAATATCTTTCTCAAGAATGTACAGTTATTAACCTACTGCAGTCTCAATGGAGCCCAAATCAAATAAATTTATGATTCCTATAACATTGATAGAGACAAGTTGAGCTGTAATTCCTGAGAGCAAAACTTTTCAAGTATACATCACCAATACTTGAGCCAACTCTGAGACCAAAACTCATGGAAGGAAAAGAATAATGCCATAACCGCGGATCGGGAAGGAAATGCACCAAAAGGCTATGGAAGTCGGCAAGGGATCCGCCTTGTACCTACAGTGGCTTCCGCGTCGCGCCGCCGACGACGAGCGGGCGCCGACGATGGGAGAGGCGGCTAGGGAGTCTGAAGTTGGACGGGACGATGGGGGCGATGGGAGTACGCTAGGGTAAAATGTGGGTGCGTGTGAACCGTTGGATAAGTGGGCCGGCCTGCTTTAAAACGTTATATTTTGGTGGGCTTTCACAGATGAATAGGTGGGCTGATTTTGCAGGGCGGGCTGGCGGCTTAACGCAGCAGCCTGCCCCACTTGCACCTCTAAGTGCGTCTTATCGACCGGGAACGGAATACAAGTTCTCTCCTGAGTCGTTCGGTGTGGCTTCCTCTCCGATTCCAATACACGAACTACGTACAATGGCTTTTTGAATCGGCTTTGAGCTTCGGTTCCCAATCACAAACCTCTTCCTATATATGTTACGGAACTAAGTTCTGCAATTATCCGTGTTACTCGTCGAGCGAACGAGACTCGCCATCATCGTATTATCTTAGTAGCAGCTTCACGTCCAGTACGTACGTACTGCGACCTGCATCCATGTCATGGCGCGTCTCAAGACGACCTACGAGCACGATGAGCATGAACTCGAGGCCGGACAAACGCCGCCGCCACTCGTCACCGCGAGGAAGCGCAACGGCTGCCGCCGGTTCGCCTGCGGCGCCCTCCTCGCCGTGGCCGCCGTCACCGTCGTCCTCGCGGCCGTCCTGGGGGTTCTCTACCTGGTGTTCGACCCGAAGCTGCCCCGCTACACGGTGGACGCGCTCAACGTGACGGCCTTCGGCATGGACGACGACCTGACGGCGCGCGCCCGGTTCGACGCGGCGGTGCGGTTCGAGAACCCGAACCGCGCCATCGGCATCTCGTACGAGGAGGGGTCCAGCCTGGCGGTGTTCTACGGCGGGTACCGGCTGTCGGAGGGCGCGCTCCCGGCGTTCTACCAGGGCCACCGCGACGCGGCGGTGGTGCACGTGGCCATGGGCGAGGCGCGGCTGCGAGACACGGGCGTGGTGGAGGCCATGCGGCACGTGAACGGGGCCGGCGGCGAGCTGCCGCTCGTGTTCCGCGGCGAGGTTCCGGTGAGGGTGAAGGTGGGGCCGGTGACGACGGGGAAGGTGACGACCAGCGTCCGGTGCGACCTGGTGCTTGACAAGCTGAGCACCAAAGGAGGGATCGGGGTCAAGAGCATGAGCTGCAAGTTCAGCATGAAGCTGTGGTGAACTGGTGATCCCAATCTTATACTACATGGCCTTGTTGTGGGGCTATGGTCTTTGAGCGTTGAAGCGACAAACGATGTAGTACAGAAGTATATAGATGGTTATGAAACTGAATTGAACATATGGTTAGGTTGACCGAACATTTTTTAACTGGTACTGATACGGCTCAGACGGCCGGCCATATCGAACGCCAACCATGTTGTGAGATTATGTGAAGGTATCTTATGGTTATGACAAGTAATTGACTTTTAAATTAGAGTATTTATGGAATTTGAATTTGGATTTTGAGAATTTTGCAAAGAGTGCAATTAATTTGGATTGTTTTCTAGAAATCTCAGAAATATCGGAAGTACCACAGGTATAAACACAGTAGTACCGTAGAACGGTAGTACCGCAGTGGTTTGTGCGATAGTACCGCAAGGCGGTAGCTCCGACCTTGCAACAGTATGTTTTTTTTCAGAAAGGTCCATTCGGGTTTACGAGGAGCGGTAATACCGGTCAAGAAAGCGGTAGTACCGGCGTGTTAATTGCGGTACTACCAATCTTCTCAAAAAAAAAGGGCTTTTGGGGATTCAGTCATAGTTTGACTTGGGTGTTGTTACTAATGTGCACATGTGTTTATTAATTGGTCCTAACTTTAGGATCAGTATTTGGGTGCACACATTTTGCATTGTGCATTTTTTGGATCGAATTGTGCAGATTGATGATCTTCGTGTATCGTGCGGTACTACGTGACGGTTTGCATGTTGATGTCGGTTGCAGGACTACGAAGCTACGTTATAGGGAGGAGGACAAGACCGGGACTAACTTAGGAGAGTTTAGGTCCAAAGCGGCCAAGAGATCGGGACTGCGTTCAGGAGGAGCCGAGGTCTAAATGATCATGGAGCTGCCGAATATGGCTGAGGCTGGTGGGGTGGTTGCAAGCCAGAACGACGAGGAACCAAAGCGGGAGCTACCGGTGGTGGATATGACAAGCAACAACGAGGTGAACCGGGACTAGGTTCAGGGAGGAACTGAGGTCCAAACGGTCAAGAAAGCTGGGTGCCATCATGCGTAAGGAAAATTATATGGTGCGTCAAGTGACTTGGGTCGGTTGCAAGCAAAGACGATTCGGTGGGATCCGGACACGTGAGAGGCTTGGCGGCAAGTTATTGGGACCACATGGATGATGGTGAAGTATGGGCATTGCTTCGTGGCAAAAGAAGCGGGAAACTTCGAGGAAGGCGGTAGAGGGGTATTTTGGTAAATTGCCCTATACGAAAAAGTGGCAATATGCAAAACTGCGGCGTTGGCCTAAGTGGTTTAGGTCTTATATATAGTGAAAATACGAAGTGGATCAAGTGTGATTCACTAATGGTTAATGGTTGTAAGTCGCTTTAAGAAACGTGCAAAAGAGTAAAACCCGATGTTAGATAGGGTTAGCGGGTTATCCCCAGTTTGGCCTAATGGGTGGATCCATTAGAATTTGGTTCAGGTTGTGAGGCTATATAATAGGAGGAGAGGCAAGAGCTTGGATTTGAGAAGGTTGGCTAAATCTCGTGGTGACTAGCTCCTCCTCCCTCCCATGGGAGATAGATTAGGGTTAGGGTTTTGAGTATATGGTGTATTCTCTGTCCTTCAAGGTGGAGTGGCTGTAAAACCTACCTCTTCAAGTGGTAATATATCAATCTTTGATTATCACTTTGTCTATTTTACGTTTTGATTAATTTGCTCTTGATTTGGTTGGTTTGATCTTTTCTATCTCCTCTTGTTATATTACTATGGCAAGGACGTGTAAGAGGTAGAGATAATCCTTAGGAATCCATCTCCATCCATCTAGGCACTTTGATACCAAAATTCACAAGAAAATCCGATTTTGCTTGATTTTGGTCTCATCAAGTGACTTCTTATTTTAAGGGTTTTTGGGTAGTGATTCTTAGTGTTCTAGTTTGCTGTGACATGTGAGAATACATCTAGAGCTATCTCGGCCATCATCTACCCACAAGCAATTTGTTTCCACCGTTTGGGATTTTGGCTCGGTTTTGCGCAACCTTCCAGCAAACTTAAAAAGATCCCATCTTTGGGCATATTTTTTATGATCGTTTATTGGAATAGGTTCACAATAACCTAGAGAACATCCATGGAAACTTTCATACCATTTGGATCTACGGATCAAAAGTTCTCTCATTGTTGGAATTGAAATCGAGCTAAAAACATTATTCATCGCACTGATTTTACTGTAGCAGTAGTATAACTGCCATTATAAGGCCGATCAAAGCGCCGGGGTGGTTAGATCGCCATTTGGACGCCGGTCAAACCGTCGGAAAGGTTTTGGTTTCAAGTTTTGTTGATTTGAGTCAATTGGATTGATTTTTAGCTAGAGATTCTATGTTCTACACCTCTGTAAATGTCTAAGTATAGAATATTGAATACTCGGGAAAAAATTAGAGTTCGCACCATTCGTCCCCCTTTGTTGCCATATTCAGTCTTTCAATTGGTATCAGAGCTATGTCTGCTCTTTGTTTGATATTAACCGATCTTAAGCATGGCAACTAGTTGGAAAACTCTTGAGCTCTTCTTTGCATCTTGTTATGATGCTTTTGCCAATGATGTCTTTTGTGATAAGAGGCTTGAAATAAACTAGAGAGTGATTTTATTTTCAAGAAACCATAAGTGTGAACTTTGTGGTACATTCATTATTTCTGATTGTTCAAGTTCCAAGAAGAAGAAATTTTTGGAGTCCAAGAATTATCATGATGATATGGACAAGCAAGGTGAGTGCCGACCCTTCATGGACAAGGTAAAAGCTCATGTGACCTTAGCTTTGTCCAAGATAAATATACTTGCCCTTAGGGATTTGTTAGTGATATGCCCTAGAGGCAACATGGAGATGTTGTATATATATCACATACTATGTTTATGATACATTATTTTGTTCCTTGGAATAGACATCATCATTATTGATCAATGAGTATGTGACTTATTCATGAGACTCTTAAATACTAAGATGTTGCTATTTCTAAATGATCCTCGATCGATATCATATGAGGAACAAATATGATTCAAAGACAAAGATCAGCATATGTATTGATTGATGATCATGTCTCATGGATCATGGTATGGTGATACCAAATCAATAATATGGACATGTGTTAGTGAACATATGTTGGATAGACTGCCATGAGACACCGCAGAGATTCCATGTGTCATCGGTTGGTCTCAAGTAGTGTTTATGTAGAATCCTTAGACTTGAGATCATCATGGTTCCCAACATGAGTAGTAGCTTATTTTGGGACTACTAAACACTACTCCGTAACTGGGTAGTCATAAAAGTAGTCTTCGGGTTTGCCATGAAACATGTAGTGGGATGTGAATGATCAAGATAGAATTTGCCCCTCCTTATGGGAGAGATATCTCGGGCCTCGATGTAATGGATTATGAAAGTGCATGGCCATGCCAAGGTGATTGAGGAGTCAATCACGAGTTTATAATCCATCACAGAATCGAGAGAGTGATTGAGCTATTAAGAGGATGACACGAGTCTCGCCTTGAGCTCAATCTATATCGTGAGGCAAAGGGATTCGTACATGAGAGAACATTACGAGTTCAGCCGATATGATCTTTACATATAATTTGGGGTTAATATGTCTTACTAGAGGCCGCTATTAACATGGTGACCGGAAAGCGTTTCGGGTCACGACCAAGTATACGTGAACCTCTGGTCGCACGCTTAACGGGTTGGAACACTAATTCGAATATGATTCGGATATGGGCTCAATTCGGATAGAGATCCGAATAAACTCCTATTGGGCCTCGGTCCACGAGGTCCACGTGAGGAGGTCTATATATGGAGGCGAGGCGAGGGGATTTGTCCTGTTAACATCTAGCAAAACCCTAGCCGCCACCTCCCGAGCCAAACCCTAGCCGCTCACGAGTGCTAGTACACTCGCGATCGGCGTTCCACCCGGACGTGTGGATACCGGTGGAGGCGCTGCTCGTTGCGATCTTGATCGGCGTGCGTGGAGGAGACGATCTGTTCGGGACGATCGGCTACTTCCACTACTACCTCGACGCGTGATTGGATCGGTTTCCAATTCTTCTTCATTGCGCATGCGGCGTCTAAGTGGTAACGATCCATGATCCTTCCTTAGCATGATGTTCTTGGGTGCGCGGTAGAAAAGTTTTGTTTTCGCTTCGTAGCCTCACGCGTATTCCTTTAGGATTATGTGAGATTCCTAAATGATTATAATGTTAGATTGTTTGATTTTGATTGTGCTAGGTTAGAATCTCACTTTCCATATATGGGTTGTGAGTCTTTCATGTGAATATTGAAAATTTGATTAGTTTTTTTTGCATGCTTAAATCCAAAAATAAGGAATTAAATTTGACTCACCGCACATGTGTAGAGAAGCTTGAGTTTGTTGGGGCCAGGATTAGTGAGCCAAGTGTTTATATTCATGTTTCTCGTATATGCTCAAGTGATTATCATGTTAATAGCCTAGTTTCTCTTATTTTTGTGGTTGTACTAGCTATATCCCTCATGTTGATCTAATTCATTGATTATTTGCATTTTTATCTCTTGCATATAATGTCCTCGTTTGAGATATGGTGTAAATACTTTGAGGAAAGAGCGCGATCATATGAGCGTTGAATCTTGCAACTTAGTCACCTATTTGTATTTGGATTTGGGTCTTCCATAGTGAGCATAGTTCTATCATTGTTGACATTTGTGTCATATCTTTGGATGCTCATTTTTGGCTAGTACAACTCTTGTTGGCTCTTCTAGTGTTGTTCAAATGATTTCTAGCAATGATAGTGCTTCTACATCACTTGGAACCACTTTAGGTAAAATAAAGTACCATTGCACCTATTGCAAGAAAGACACAAAGTTGAGTTTTGCTTTCACCGTGTTAAGCACAAGTGTTGAGTTTGTTGTCAATTTTTTAGGGACACATATCGCCCATCTCATGGCATGTGTTGACCCAGTGCTGACACGAGGTCTTTATGTTTGTTCCAAGGGATCTCTCTTTTGACCAAGGATAGTGCTTTGTCCTCTCAGATCGTGTCTCTTAATAGACCTTTGCACCATTGCTCAGTTTGTGGGAAGGATGGACATCATATAGACTCTTTCTTTTGGCGTGCGAAATGCATGCGTCGAGTTCATGCTTATAAGTCTCCAAGTGTCCATAGCCTTTCTTATGGCATGAACACTCGTGAGTATAGCATGAAGGCTCACTTTGTTGGTAACCTCCTTGACACCTTTTTAGTGGTGTTTTATGGCGTCGTGGACTTGACTCTCATGATTTTGTTTTTATCCATATGTTGTCATAAGGAAGGATTTCCACCGTTTCTCAAGTGGTGGACCTCGTTTTCTCAATCGAGGTGCACACCCATTGTAAGGAGGAGTTGTGAGTTCTTGTTGTGCTCTTGGTGGTTCTATTTTTAGTATTTTCATGTAAGATATCACCGCTTTTCAGAGATGGCACTCGTTTTTTTCTCATTGAGTTGTCCACTTGCGACGTGCCTCCAAGATTGGATTTTCTTGCATGAATCATTCTTTACATCATGCTAACTTGCATATTTCTAGTGTAGGTGTGTCAAATTTTGGATTCCCAAGTATTTGCTTACTAACCCTTCGGGATCCAAGACTCAGGCATATGATTGGAACTAATGATTAATTGGGTTTTGGTCTTCTGCTTAATTATATGATTGGAACACTTAATGGTTCTCCACTCCTTCTTGATGGCCTCCTAGAGGCATATACTTTCACGTTTGGTGATTCCACCTACTTAGTGAGCTATCTTATACCTTTATGCCCTTATATTCATGTTTTAATCATAATTGGCATGTTGTGATTGTCCGCATGCTCACTTGTACTATATTGACATGTATTATTGATATTACATTTTTATCATGTCTTTATGTGTATTTTGCTTATATATCTATGTGTTAGTTAATTATTCATCCTTTGTAGATATACGAGTTTTACCTTCATGAGTATGCATTATTTTGTATAATACTCTTACTTGTATTCCATGTATTCATATGCCTACTTGATGTCATCATACCATGTATTTGCATGATTTACCCATGTCATGTTTCTTTTGTATACTTGGTATTGTGATATAACCATTGTGGATACATGATATTTCTTTTATTACTATTAGCATGTGATATTCCAGTTTCATCATTTGTCATACTTTTAGCTTGCTCATATGTGCGTAGGCTAGAATTCTGATCATGATTCTCTTGTATGATTAAGGTTGGTTTTTCATCATGAGCATGTATTATCTAGATGTATTCACTATCATACTTTTGAGATATCTTGCTCTAGGTATCCATATATCCATTAGGTATCCATGTTAGCATATCCTTGTCTTGATTCTTGTTAGCATAATTTAAACATGTTTTGTTTTCTGACATGTTTTATGCTTACATAGTGTTGATAATAAATGTGGTATTGCTAATTATGGATAGATGAGTTTTACCATAGCTTTTCTTGCATTCTTTGACCTTAATTGTATGAATGCTCTGCTATGTGCTTTGTTGCTCATTTACTTCATTTTTTGCCATGGATATAAACAGAGCTTGATTTATCTCTCTAGCATATAGTGTACTTGTTTTGCTTATTGCTATGCCTTGTACAATCTTTTTCATGCACATAATTACTTGCTTATGCTTATTTAAGCATTGAATTGTTATTGCCTCCTCACATCTTGGATTATAGCATTCTTGCCTGTCATGTGTCTTGGAAGTAGATTTGGGTGTTCATCTTCACTAATCCCAGTTCCAAGGCACAAATAATTTCTTTTCTGATGATTTAGGCGTTATTAATCTTTTTGACTTATCATGGGGGGAGTTTGACTCTTTTGCATTCGTTGTATCAAGTTCGTATGAATTAACTTATTGGATGCTTAAGTTTTGACTTGACTTCTTGAGCATAAGTTACTTGTTGATTGGATATATTAGGAGTCAAATATCATCATGATTTTGTACTTTATGGTATCTATCCTGTTTTATTGTTCACATCATGCTCCTTATGTCTATTCATCATTATTTATACATGTTAGCGTACTTTCCATGATTTTTGTTTGTTACGATGTATACCTACACGATGTGTGTTTGATTATGGACATTTTAAGCTTGATTACATCCTGGATAGACTTCTATATCATGATACTATATTTATTCATACCTTCTTATCATTTTTGGTTCATGTGTACATATTTATACTTATATCCATTCTAGCACATACTTTTATAACTTTTCTTTGTCACTTGCTATGTGTGTATGGTTGTAATTCATTAAGATACATGTATATCTTGAACTCATTCATTTCTGTCCTAGCATGAAATTAGTCTGTATGACATCTTGGTAGCTTTAGACTGTGTTTATGCCTAGATATTATGAGAATTTTGATTAGACTACATGCTTCTTCTAGATTTGGTTTGCACTAGGTTAAGTTGTCCTAGATGATTTGGTGATATCTAAATAGAGCTTGTGTGGGGGTGTATTCTCTATCATTTGTGCTTGTCATGCTACTTTTGTTGTCATAAATTTTAGTACTGGATCTATGTTTATATATTACTTACCCCAGTACTAGGACACTGGTTGTTCCTGTGTTTGAGTCACATGTTCTGGATGTGAGGGGAGACCATGTGGCTTGTGTGGATGTTTTGGGTCTCTCACCTCCCTTAAGCTTCTGGTGGATGTTTCTATTGATCTCATGAATGCAGCTTCAGTCAGTTTCCATCATATCAACTACACCACATCGCCAAGCGATGTAACGGAGGTTTGCTCCCTTGTGATTTTCAGTTTCTTACTTTCCTCCACATGGTTTTGCATAGCATTCCTGTTCTAGTGGTAGGAAAGGTCTGATTAGATAGATAGAAATCAACTCTAGATGATTTTATCCCAGTCACACTTCCCATCTAAATGGTTCTCTAGGATTATTTACTGCCTAGTTTGAGCTTTCTTCTTGGCCACTAGTGTCCTTTGCTGTGATAGCTAGTGTTGCCTTTTGCTCCGTGGTATGAGGTTATAGACTAGAGACCATATGGGAAAGGTGTGTTTGGGAGTCATCTTATTGAGTTTGAACATTTATTTTGGTGTTTATGTATAATTTCTTGGTTCTTCTCAATTTGCCTTCTTTAAGGAGTTGGAGCTCTATTCTTTTGGGTTGTTTCTTAGGGGGAGCTTACTTTTTGTGCATTCATATGTATTATGTTGTATTTTAATTTCAGTATGTATTTTATATATATATATATATATATATATATATATATATATATATATATATATATATATATATATATATATATATATGAATGCTTATACAAACTATAGAACTTTGACTATTATCCTTATGTAACATGATATTTTACTTTATATCTTACCATGTCTTGTGCTAGTTTGTTAGATTTATCATGTTCTTCTATGGGTAGCTTAGCTTTTTACCATGCTAGCTTGATTAAATGTGAAAAACTTAATTTAAATCATGTCTTGTTGGATCTTGTGACTAGTTTTACTCTAGTGATCCTCTTGTGATTCATGCCATGTCAAATAAGCTAAGTTGGGTCTTGATTCTGAATTGAGCTTTAGACTGAGCTATGCTAGTTCTCTATTGAAGCATGAGTTAGTATTAGCTCTTTGTTCTTAAACTATGTCATGAAAATGCAAAATGATCTCTTTTATGCGAAAAACTGATCTCACAAATTCTTTCTCATGAGACGGCTTGCCATTGCACAAGACATGAACGCAGGGGGAGTTTTCGATGACCAAAATCACTTCCTTAATCTTATTGCTTGGAGTGGTCGCACAAGGTTTGAGATCTAACACATAGCTATGAAAATAAAATCTATGAAAATGGTTGAAACTTAGGAGGTAGTTATGGATGACTCCTAGTTCAGGACTTGTTTTTCTAAAATAAAGCCAAAATAATTTTTAGAAAATACCAAATGCACCAAATTTGCTCAATTACAAGTGTTACCAAGTGCTTGAACAAAATGGCTTGGTGTAATAATATGGCTTGGTGTAATACTAGTAAAGTCACGTTGAATAATTTTCACGACTCCTAATGCTTCAAATGAATAAAATACAGTAACTTCATTTCATTCATACTCCATCTTTTTCCATACATTTTGATGAGTCCATTATCAAAAGGGGAGAAAGATCAGTGAAAATGCATATCTAGAGCATGATTTGGGGTTTTGTGCAAAATTTTGAAACTTTTACCCTTGATATCTATATTGCCAATAGGGGGAGAATGATTGAGAAAAAAAGCATTAAGGAATTGCAAAATGTGAAAAATTGCAAAACTTTTGCATTTTTGGTTTGTCCTCATGCTATGAAATGGTCATGGTAAGCAATTGCTTTTTTCTTTGGACCATGAGCAACATAGGGCTTTTGTGAATTTTTAGATGTGATTCGGAGCTTTTGCAGAAAACTTGTTCTTTCTTGTTGTTTGCTCCATTTCACACTTTACCAACATGGTCATAAGTTCCTTCTTTACTTTTGTTGGACCATGTATGGCTTTTATAATCTTTTTGCTTTTCTTTTCAAAAACAAAGTCATTTTCAAGCCTTTTCAATGTTTGTCAATATACTCATCAAGGGGGAGATTGTGAGACCATGTGGAGGTCACCCCACAGTTGTGATGAGTAATTGACTTTTGGATTAGAGTATTTGCGGAATTTGAGTTCGGTTTTTGAGGATTTTGTAAAGACTGCAATTGATTTGGGCTATTTTTTGGAAGTATCAGAAATATCGAAAGTGCGCTATAAACGCGGTAGTACCGCAGAACGGTAGTATCGTAATGGTTTGTGCGGTAGTACCACAAAATGGTAGCTCCGACCTTGCAGCGGTATGTTTTTTTCCAGAAAGGTCCATTCGGGTTTACGAGGAGCGGTAGTACCGGCCAAGGGAGCGGTAGTACTAGCGTCTTAATTGTGGTACTACCGATCTTCCAAAAAATAGGGCTTTTGGAGATTTAGTCATAATTTGACCTAGGTGTTGTTGCTAATGTGCACATGTGTTTATTGGTTGGTCCTAGCTTTAGGATCAGTATTTGGGTGCATACATTTTGCATTGCACATTGTTTGGATTGAATTGTGCAAATTGATGATCTTTGTGTATCGTGCGGTGCTACGTGACGGTTTGCTTGTTGATGTTGATTGTAGAGCTACATAGCTATGTCATGGTGAGGTGGACAAGACGGGACTAAGCTAGGAGAGCTTAGGTCCAAAGCGGTCAAGGGATCGGGACTACGCTCAGAAGGAGCTAAGGTGGCTGAGGCTGGCAGGGTGGTTGCAAGCCAGAACGACGAGGAACTAGAGCAGGAGCTACCGGTGGTGGACATGACAAGCAACAACGAGGTGGACCGGGACTAGGCTCAGGGAGGAGCCGAGGTCCGCACGTTAAGGAAACCGTTGTCATGCGCAAGGAAGAGTATATGGTGCATCAAGTAACTTGGGGTCGTTTGCAAGCGAGGACGGTTCGGTGGGATTCGGACACGTGAGAGGCTTGGCGGCAAATCATTGGGGCCACATGGATGATGGTGAAGCATGGGCGTTGCTTCGTGGCAAAGGAAGCAAAAAACTTTGAGGAAGGCAGTAATGGGACATTTTGGTAAACTGCCCTATACCAGAAAAGTGGCAGTGTACAAAACCGCAGCGTTGGCTTAAGTGGTTTAGGTCTTGTGTGTGGTGAAAATACGAAGTGGATCAAGTATGATTCACTAATGGTTAATGGTTGTAAGCCGCTTTGAGAAGTGTGCATGAGAGTAAAACCCGGTGTTAGATAAGGTTAACAGGTTATCCCCGGTTTGACCTAATGGGTAGATCCATTAAGTTTTGGTTCAGGTTGTGAGGCTATATAAGGGAAGGAGAGGCAAGAGCTTGGGTTTGAGAAGGTTGGCTAAGCCTTTTGGTGGCTAGCTTCTCCTCCCTCCTATGAGATATAGATTAGGATTAGGGTTTTGAGTATATGGTGTACTCTGTGTCCTTCAAGGTGGAGTGGCTGTGAAACCTATATTTTCAAGTGGTAATACATCAATTTTTTATGATCACTTTGTCTATTTTACGTTTTGATTGATTTGTTCTTGATTTGGTTGGTTTGATCTTTTCTTTCTCCTCTTGTGATCTTGATGTGCTAAGGACATTTAAGAGGTGGAGATAATCCTCAGAAATCTATCTCCATCAATCTAGGCACTTTGATAGCAAGATTCACGAGAAAAATCTGATTTTGCTTGATTTTGGTCTTATGAAGTACTTCATGTTTTAAGACTTTTTGGGTAGTGATTCTCGGTGTTCTAGCTTACTGTGACATGTGAAAATACATTCAGAGCCATCTCGGCAATTATCTACCCACGAGCAAGTTGTTTCCACTGTTTGGGGTTTTGGCTTGATTTTGGTGCAACATTCGAGCAAACTGAGAAAGGTCCCATGTTTGGCCATGTTTTTCATGATCTTTTATTGGAATAGGTTCACAATAACCTAGAGAACATCCATTCAAAATTTCATATCATTTGGATCTACGGATCAGAAGTTCTCTCGATTTTCATATTTGAAATTGGGCTAAAAATACTATCCATCCCCGATTTTCTCAGAGCAGGTCGGTCGATCATTATATAGGCAGTCGACCGCCATTTGGACGTCAGTCGACCACCAGAAAGGGTTTGGTTCTAAGTTTTATTGATTTGAGCCAATTGGGTTGATTTTTAGCTGGAGATTCTATGTTCTACACCTCTGTAGGTGTCTGAGGATAGAATCTTGAATACTTGGGGGAAAATCAGAGTTGGCACCATTCACCCCCCCTCTGTTACCCTATTCGGTCTTTCATATGTATCGAACATGGCTCACTCCTCGGCCAATTCAGATTTCCTTAACTTGCTCGCCTCGTCCCACCTTCTCTCACTCTCTCTTCATTCTCTCCTCTCTCCTTCTCTCTTCTCCCTTCTCCCTCTCTCCTTCTCACTCTCTTCTTCTCGACAATACCCGAGCACAGCGACAACCATGAGCCCAGCCACCCCCGTCTCCAGCATCGGCGCCGCTGGATCCGATCGCCATCATCGACTTTCTCTTATACTATTCTCTGGCATGGTGTAGCTAGATCCAGCCGCCGCCGTCGAGTTCCCTTTCGTCCTCCCCTGACAACCTAGGAGGTCGAGTGCGCTACGAGGATGCGGGTGGACTTCTCCTCCGTTTGAATCCATGCCGCACACGCCACCTTTCTGCCATCGTCGCACCCGAGGGACTCACCACCTCCTGCCATGAGGTAGGTGTTTATTTTTTGTTGCAATATTGTGATTTCATATATGCAATAATTAGCAATAACCAGTGCAACGTAGAAATTTTTGTGAAATTTATATGTTGCACATGTTGCATGATAATGTTGCAGGCATTGTCGTCTAATGCTTCGACCAGACCGTACGATGCTAGCGCTCGTATCAAATGTTTGGGTGCTAGTAACATCCTTTTTTAACAACCATACAGCTTACGATACACCTTTTGACCATTATTACTTTGATGTAATTATTATATGTTATCGTTGGAAATATAATGATATTTAAAAGTGCTTTTGGTGGCAAACTGCCATTATAATCTTATTGTGACAAAATCTAAATATTATTACATATTTTTATAGTCGATGTTTTGAAACATGGACACGACTACAAAACGCATACAGCACGCCATAGTTGGTCTATACACACACCAACACTTGCTATTTATAGTTACACTATTATTCCCCACTACTTTCTAAATCTGTCACATGTCACAACTCATGCTCTTTCGTCCATGTACATGCATTTCTCCCTTTGGCCACTAGTTCAAAAATTATTCTCTTTGTCATTCAATTGAAATTGACGTACCATTAGTAAAATTTGATAGAAAATATTTGAAAATTTAAAAAAAATTATGAGCAAATTGGTACAAAATTGAGAGCAAGTTGGGATAAACATGCAAGCAAGTTGAAGATAACTTGTAAGCAAAATCGATATAAATTTTAAATCAAATCAGGTGTGAATGTGACACAAACATGATAAAAATGGGAAAACATATATCAACAAAATTCAAAACCGAATTAGTATAAATTTGGGAGGAAGTTAGTATAAACTCGTAAGCAAGTCAATACAAATTTGGAAGCAGTCGGGATAAATTAGTAAGCAAACCGATGATAACTTGAAAGCAATTCCACACATATTTCAAACCAGATTTTTGTAGATGTGAATCAAATCATTATAAATTTGAAAACAAATTATCAAACTTTGAAAGTAAATCAAGATAAATTTGAGAGCATAGTCAATATAAATTTGGAAGTAAGTCAGAATACTATGTAAAGTAAATCCAGAATTATTTGAACACAATATGTACAAATGTGAAATCAAATCAAAATATTTAAATGAAACCAATCCACATAAGACTCACCACACATGGCTCGTCACCATCTTCTATGTAGCACTTGAAGTCACCCTACCTGTGTAGGTCTTCACCACTAGAACCCTACACCGCTACCACCACAAACCATGATTGCAGCGCCTATGCTTGCACGCCGTCCAATGTCGTTGCCTTTGAGGTTGGAGTATATGGCAACTGCACTAATGTCAGGAGTGAGATCGCCTCCCTAGCCGTACTACCATTTTTTTTGTTTGTGGATGTTTTTGTAAGAGACGGAGAGTTACATAGAGCACGAGAATAGCCGGTGAATCAGTGTCATGGGAGTGCTTGCCTCCCTTTAATATCCTCATTGCCTCCTCTCGTCAAGCAAACTAGCAACATAAGCGCGGTGCCACTTCACGCTAGCCATCGTGTGAACCAAAGTTAAAGAAATAAAAATTCGTAAGAACGGTTTTCTAAAAAAGTGAGGACCCGTGCGTATTTTCAGAGAAAACAAAGTGTTTTTCTGCATAAAAAAGGACCTATGTGTAATTTCAAGGAAACCACAGGTTGTTTTCCAGCAAAAGGAGGGCCTCCACGAAAAAACTACGGACCCGTACATAATTTCGGAGGAGCGAAGGGTTTTTTGCAAAAAACTAAGGTGACAGAGATCTTTTTAAAAGAACCGAGGGCCTGTACATAAATTCACAAATTTGGAGAACCTTTTTGCAAAAATACCACATATGCATACAGGGAAGCCAGCTGCGGCAAGGCGTTCGAGAAGGAGGTTCATGGTGCGTCCCGTCCCAGGTGAACCGAACCGAGCTGAACTGAAGCAGGGGCGGAGCCAGAAATTAAAGACAAGGAGAGCTGAACAAGCTATATAGTGAAATTGCATTCTATGAGAGACCAGATAACAGAAATATAGATAACATTTCATACATCATAAAGAGAGATATAGTGATAAAATTTAGATCATAGAAAGAGCCCTAGCTCTACCAATCTCCCTCCCTCCGCCTCTGAACTGAAGCACCCCAATACAAGGCGAAGATGATTAATGTGGTGGTCAAGGAAGGGTCGGAGCGGTTCGAACCACACCCACCCCTTACTCCTCGCCGTCGTAGGCTCAGCTTGCTTTCCCTGCCTGCCTACTCGTGAGCTCCCTTTTGTCAGCAGCCAGCCTCGACACTCCCACTCACAAGATCTTTGGCGGCAGCGACGACACCGACGCGGCCAAGCCAAGCACCCACAGGGTGGACTACTTCACTCCCTCCAAACATGCATGCACGCGGCATCCGTACAACATTGTAACAATCTGCAAGTAAAACTGTGAGCCTGTGTCGAGACTCGAATATGCAAATTAAGATTCTCTGTATATACTACACCAGTCCAGGATCACGCTAGTGCACACAGTCAAACATAGATGACAAAACAACCATATACATGCTAAATAAAGGAAAACCTCAAATATCGATAAATATCCAAAGTACGACCTTATGACAAAGCTTACATTATCACTAGCCAGAAGGGCTTAACAAAACTAACAGCGAAATCCAAAATAAAGCGTAGTAGCCATTTGACATGCCCACAGACAATCGACTGGGGGAGCGAAGTCCTAATCCGTGAAGTCGTCGAAGTACTCTCTCTCTGGTACCTCTTGCTGGTAATACTCCTCCTCCTCAACTGAGCAACATAGGCATAAAGTCGTGAGTACATTGGTACTCAGCAAGTCGTTTGTAACAAATGAATGCAATATAATATGCAAAGCTTACCATTGGAGAGCTAAAAGGTTAATTTGCATAAAAATGACATTTTAAAGTAAACATAATGATAGATTGAAAGAGGACTTTAAAGACAAACAATAATAAATAAATAATCAACGGAATTGAAATTAAACCACTTGAGAACCTCCCATCTACAAGCTAAACCGACAGTGAACTAACCGTTCACTTTCCAACCATAAACCATAAGTTTAAATGAAATCACTAACCCTCATGTGAAATCACTGAGCATTATCCACGACCGAGGACGCGGCTATTTGAATAGTTTTACACTCTGCAGAGGTTGCACAACTGTACCCACACGATGTGATTAGCTTCAGCCTAAGAAAATCACAACAAGGCCTTTACAAAGTTCAATTCCAACTCAATTCAGCCAGCTAGGGTTTCGCATCACACCCCCTTGCGCCACATGAAAATCAGCAACCATGTTCATCACAATGATGAGATTGAAATTGAAACATCCCAAATTAATCAGCCAAGTCTATCACATACTAGACATGTGGTTTGCACGATAAAGCTTAGATCAATGGCGCACAAAGTTAAGTCCTTAAATCTACTTGGGTGAGACTGCCACATCCCACGAAGTGAACCTGCACTTCTCCCTTTATTGCACGATCACTCGCCCGAGTGAAAACTAAGTTTGTATAACCACGCCAATGACACACCAATGTCATGGCACAAATTTATAGTTGTGGCACCAACCACGGTTCCATATCTTATTAAGTCAAATTAATTATTCACATACAATGATAAACCCTTTCGTAAACTAAACAGGCTAAGCATTCTAATCGTGATTCCCATGTGACAAATAATTTTCCAACCTATGGTGACAATGGCATCATGGCATTCAAAATAATAAGAAGGAATTATTCAATTTGGGATGATAACTACCAGTACAAAGGTTTGTATTAAAATAGCGATGTAGGATAAAGTAAAACAAAATAATTAAATAATAGATTGTAAACTGGGTTCAACATGATCAAAAGTTATGACTTGCCTTGGTTATGCTCAGCGAGGTACTCAGTGTCTTCTGGCGTCGCTCCTACTCTTCCAGAATCGGAATCTAACGAGGAAGAAATCGACCGAAACAACAAAAACAAATAAAATAAAATTCAAATGAACTCCAAAAACATTGAAACTAAAACCAAAAGGTAGAGCTCGATTTTAGATGAATTTAGAAAAAAGAACAGGGTCAATCGGAGCTAGGAGAAGAAGAACGGGCTCTCGAAAATATAAATCTAAAGAAAAATACTAGAGATCAGAAAAGTTACTGTGATGTGGACTTGGTGCACGAGAAGGCTGGTTCACAGTGGACTTAGCTCACGGAATAGTGCTCATGGGAGGGCGGTGCTAACGTGTACTAATTCCTGTATAGGGTCCTTATATACACACGTATATTGAATGTCAAGATCAACAGGAGGGTTAGAAACGACACTGACGTTCACACCTTTGTAGAGCATTTTGGCTTTGTCCACATGAGCACCATCCAAAATGATACATGAAACGGGCTTTAAACAGTACTCTTCACGAAAAATCAGCTTAGAAACCAACTTGATTGTATTCATATCGATCTCTGAATACCTTTCCTCATGTTGTTTATCCGTGTAAAGCTCTTTTATAGTATCCACCCACCTTTTAAACAATTGATTTCTCTTCTCGACATTGGTCATCATATTGGAACATTTCAAATTTGTTTGCCTACATCACACTGTTGGATGACCGACTGATGCTTCACCTTGGTTTTACCAAAGGAAAATGAATGGGATTGGGGATCCTACCATCTTCCGGATACACCCTAGCAGGAAAGGCCAATGGGAATTGTTAAGTAGATTGGAAAGTGAACAAAGCAAGCTACAGCCAGCCTTCCCCTGAGCAAGCAAAAAACTCTCACGATATACTAGAAATTTACTTCTATTTGTTTCTAGCGAAAACTATGCGAGCATCTCTATCTGCATCCGGCAATGACCGTCCGCTACTACCCTGCAATGTACTAGATGTAGGGCGCTATTGGGTACCGAAGAAAAGAGAACTCGAAATTCTTTTGCTAAGAAAACAATCTAGATTTTATATGACAATCTGCATTGACAAATGAAAAGCTATCCCCATTCAGAATTTCCTCAGAATGCAGTTTTGGGTCAAAACACGAGGGGTTTTCAAGGGAGAAGTGGTGCTTCTTTCTTAGGGGATAATCACTTTTGGGAAGAGAGAACAACTATAGATGCTCGATATGCAACTCTTTTTTCTGCAACTCTATAGAAACTAGAACCTCTAACGAGAAATACATCTCAAACTCCAACTAGGCTATCAATTGTGTAGATTTTCATCCTCTTTTTCGATGCTATCAAGCGGGTGGTTCTTCCTAAGGGAAATGCTGTCAACAGGGATCAAAAAAGATGAGTTCAGTCTCAATTCTTCTCTTTCTATGAGACTCTGAAATGAAAGAAGGGTGCTTGGTGGGCGGTGACGACACAAGGATGACGGACTCCTCTTTAGGAAGCCGAGAACTAGGCACCCTAATATGCCAACAGCAATGCGAGCACGAAGATTACTTGCTTTTCGATTCTTTCCTCCTCTTCTTAGAGGTAAGACGTTGGAGAGTCTATATCACCCGGCCCAATAGACTGAAAACTCTATGTCTGCTTTAATATCTCCATCTCCGAGGGAGGAAGTGAAGAAGAGAGCAGCACAGAATCACTTCGTTTTAGCATGGAGCTAGTTTGCTTTAATTTGTAAATACCTAATACCTCGTTTGGTTCGGAGAGGAGTAGAGCCTCCAACTAAGACAAGAGGTAAAAGAAACTTCACTATATATGATATAAGAAACAGAGATTGAAAAAGAAAAAGAAAGATGTATGATTACGTCGTAGAATGGGGCGGGAAAAAGTAGAAAGCTTTTTCGTTTTTCCGAGATTGGGCCCCTTTTCGTGTGTAGCAGCGTAATCAAGGTATGACCTTGTGTAATGTGTGGCGGGAAGGAAGATCATGGTACATAGCTCCGAACAAACAAAGCTATCTGACGCTTTGTGGAACTCTTCTTTATGTCAAAAATTTGCATTATAATATTTTTCGGTTGAAAAATGAAGAACCTTTTTGTTATTCTGATTCCTTAAGCATAACCGATTCGACCAACGATCTATATATATCCAGTAAATCTGAGGGTGACTGTCGACTACCTAAAGTAGCATATCCAAGTATAGATCCCTAGAGAAGAGAAGCAAAGGTATAAGCCAAGACCGTAAAGCCACACACACCGAAGTCGATCCAACTTTTGATATAGGCTACGCAATTGAGGATGTTATTGCACCAGCACTAGTTGACCACCAATAGCGGTTGTGAAACGGTAGCTCTAGATTGATAGAGCCGATTTGCTTCATTAGTTACATATCCTGCTCTGAAACAACTCCGGAAGGTGAAGATCCAGCAGAGGTGGTAGCCATTCTTATTGAGAAAGATAAAGAAAGCAAGTCTGTGTTCCCAACGAAGGCAAGGAACTTCATGCGAGAAACATTTCTGGCGGGCGGAGATCTTGATTGACCAGAAAAGAAGCAAGTCTATGTCACAAGCAAGGTTTGATGGCACCCGCTACTCTTCTCGAAGAGCTTCTATTTCAATAGCAGATTGTTTCATTCCAATATTCAAGAGAATGCGAGCGAATTCAAGAGCATGGCAGCTACAGAAGATTTTTCCGTAAAGGATTTCTATTTCAAGAGAGCAGATCTTTTACATAGTTTTCTCGGCAAAGATGGGTTCTCAGGTTAGTGACTTCCATCCTAGTCATAGATGGTCGACAGATCTTTTGGATTGGTGGTTTCAAGAAGCTAGGGTACGCAGATTTGAATCCATTTTTCTATTTTACTACTTTTTTTCGATCAACAAGGACGGCAAGAGGTTCTTTTCCCTAGTTCCTATATATCTAAAGCTTACCGAGATGTCACGCAAAAACAAGAAGAGCCCGCCCCTGTTCTGTGGTGGATAGGCTGAGATGGAGTTAGAGGGAGGAATGAACTTGAACTTTTCACCTTCCCCCGATCCCCCTTTACCCCCTTCCTTACCTTAGTAAATAGAAAGGCTAGGAATCAGTCTTCTCCTATGCCTACACTACTACAACCAAAGACCTACTTGAACGACAACAGATGCTGATGAACTCGCTTAGCTGCTCGCTCGGTGAAAGGCTTTCCTAGAAGAAAGTTGAAGACGACTTCTAAGGAACGTATCTCTCATCTTCCTTCTCACCTGACAGAGGACGGGGATGAACTCCAAGGCCACAGGTCTGGAAAAAGAGCTAACTTTCTGATTATCGTTAAAAAGAAATCAAACCAGTTGGGTGGCAGCTAGGGCTGATGTGGCACTGACACGTGCCTCTAGATGTGGCATGCTGACGTGGCGGCTGACGTGGCATCTGGGGGTCAGTTAGGGCTGACGTGGCACTGACACGTGGCGCTAACGTGGCATCTAGGGCTGATGTGGCACTAACACATGGCGGTTAGGGCTGACTGGGCAGGGAGGCAACGATCTGGATGGGGATGATCGGACGGCTGCGAAACGACAACGATCGGACTGCGAAACGACAACGATCGGACTACCCGATGATCAAACGGCTGCGAAGGCGGTGACGTTCGAACTGTCCGTCGTTGATGAAGATCGGACAGTCCAACGTGGATCGGATAGCTGCGAAGGCATGGGGACGTTCGGCCTGTCCGAACGGAGCGGCGCATCTCGGCCATTAGGAGAGATTAGATGGTTGCGGAGATGCGGAGACATTCAGACTATCTGAACTATGACGCAGATCGGATGCTCCATCTAAGATCGAACGGCCGAGGAGACGCGGGCGGTTCAAACGGTCCGAAGATCGACGACACACGTCGTTCGGTGGTTAGCGGTGGGAAGTGAGGGGTCAATGGCTCTTCGGTGGCCGAAGGGTCGCAGGCACGGGGGATGAGGGCGGCGACGAGTTCACCGGCGAAGGGAGGGAAGAATGCGGCGGGGCTTACTGGCGACGGTGACGATGACGGCGGCGAGAACGGCTCGGTGCGAGTGAGAGGCGACGACAATGGTGGTGGCGAGGACGGCGGCTATATCGGGTGAGAGAAGGCGGAGGGGTGGCGGCTTTTATAAGCACGCAAACCGAGTAAACCGGTGCGGACACAGGGTGGAGTTTGGAACGAAGCCGGGCGACGGCGAACCCTAATCGGAGACAAAGGTGGAGAGGGTGACGTGTGTCCGATCGGACAGTCACGGAGCGCGGGCAAGTGGGCGCGAGGGTGCGGCTGGGATGGGTGCCACGTGGGCAAGGGAGGAGATCGGGCGGCGGGCACGGACACGCGGTGCGGCCGAGCGGGAGTGGGCCGAGGGATTCAGCCCACGGGGGTTTTAGGAGGTTTTCCCCGATTTTCTTTTTTCCAAAAAAATCAAAGAAAAACCAAAAAAACTCTAGAAAATAGCAGATAAATCCTAAAAATTAACCAAAATACCAGAAAATTCCTTGAGACCTGAGGAACTCAAATAAAATATTTTTAGCTCATGTTGAAGTTTATTTTAATCATATTAAATCCTTGTTAATTTCTGAAAATTCAAATAAAGCTCTATTAATTCCAAAAAATTTCAAAAATTTATTTTTAAAAATAGGATTTTAAATTCTTTAGAAAACAGAACTTTATATTCTTCAGAAAACATGCATGTCTGCCGTTATAGCTAGGTTACAGCCTGTAACACTTCGGATCTCATCTCAGTTCTCGCATCGCGCGCTAATTTATTGCAAGGTTGGAAGCATGCATGTCTGCCGTTTGCGCGTCAGCGCGTGTGAAGATCTACGAGTAGGCTATGCAAGCAAATTTTCAAAAATTCTACCGCGTAAAAGGAACCTCCTCTAGTAATAGATCACGGGATTACCACTAGACACGTAGACTCGTAGCGGAAGTAGAGTCGATGTGGCGTGTTGATGCAGTTGTAGTCGTTCTAGCAAAACATCTCCTCCTTCAGGTCCTTGTGATCGTCACAAGTTGCGGATCGTCCTAGTATTGAAGCTTCGTATCAACACCTCCAAGGTATCCACACGTACGGCGCAGGAACACCATGCGCCGGAGTGCTAGCGCTAGCTGCGCGGTATTAGATGAGGAAGGTGTGGCAACTAGGGTTTCGGGAATTCCGAATTCTGTATCTACACCCTATGCCACCTCCCCTCTATTTATAGGCATCCATCATAATGGGTCTCGAACTAGAGGCCCATTAGGAACTCATGGCTCATAAGAATTCGGATCACTATCTGAATTAAGTCCCAGCCCTTTAAGTGTGCGATCCTACAAGTTCACATACACTTAGACATAGCCCGAGTACTCCTACTCGTCCACTAATCGGCAGCGGCCCCTTAGCAAGACATGCCGACTCCCAAGTATATGCAAAGATCATATCGGATGAACCTCAAACAAAACTCATGCATTTCCCTTTGCCTCACGATATCGGTTAAACTCAAGGCGAGTACGTGTCATCCTTGTTTGGTTAGCTCAACCACTCTTTCTCGATTATGTGACTTGAATTCCCGACTACGGTTAACTCTTTAACCGTGAATAGCATGGCCATGTATTTCTAGAATCCAATCACTCGAGAGGCCTAGAGATATCTCTCCTGTTGCTTGGAGGGGTAAATCCTATCTTGATCGACTATGCCTCGTGCACACACCATGACAAAACCTGGAAGCTACCTTTATAACTACCCAGTTACGGAGTAGAGTTTGGCAACCCCTAAGTTAGTCATTATGCATCTTGAGTACGTGCGACAATCTCATGTCTTAAGGACATAGCATACGCATTGTGAATGAAACCAACTGATGACGGTAAGAATGCAACATTCTCGCAGTGTTTCATGGTGGGTCGATCTAACCCTATGTTCGCTAACATGTGTCCATATTATTGGTTTAATATCTTTATATCTATGACCCGTGAAACATGATCATCAACCAATACATATGCTAGTCTATTAATATGTGTCCTCATATGTTTGACTAGGGATCATCTAAGAATAATCATCGCAGCAATATAGAGTTTCACAATGAAGTCACACACTTGCTAATAAATATTAACGATGTTATTCAAGGAACAAGATAAATTATCCAATAAATCATGAACATAATAAACAGAATCATCTCTATGATTGTCTCTAGGGCATATCTCCATCAGTCTCCCACTTGAACTAGAGTTAATCATTTAGGTGTCTAATACCAATTGCTCTTGTGTGCATCTCGTGCTTTTGCTGTGTGAGAGGTTTTGTCAATGGATCAGCAACATTTAAATCTGTGTGTACCTTGCATATCTTTACATCTCCTCTATCCACAATATCGCGAATAAGGTGATAGCGCTTAAGTATATGCTTGGACTTTTGATGGGATCTAAGCTCCTTAGCCTGTGCAATGGCTCCATTATTATCACAATAGAGATCCATTGGGCTCAAGGCACTCGAGACCATACCCAACTCAGAAATAAAATTCCTTATCCAAACACCTTCCTTCGCAGCTTCAGAAGTCGCAATGTACTCAGCCTCCATTGTAGAATCAGCAACCGTCTCTTACTTGGAACTTTTCCAGCTCACTGCTCCTCCATTTAAAATGAAAACAAAACCAGATTGCGAACGATAATCATCTTTGTCGGTTTGGAAGCTTGCATCGGTGTAACCATTTACAATGAGCTCTTCATCACCGCCATAAACTAGGAACACATCCTTAGTTCTTCTTAAGTACTTAAGAATGTTTTTCACAGCTGTCCAGTGACCTTCACTGGGATCAGCTTGGTATCTGCTTGTAACACTCAGAGCATACGATACATCGGGTCGAGTACATATCATGGCGTACATAATAGATCCAATAACTGAAGCATATGGAATACCATTCATACGGTCTTGCTCTTCAGTTGTCGAAGGACACTGATTCTTGTTAAGACTTATGCCATGTGACATAGGCAAGAACCCTTTCTTGGCATCCTGCATGTTGAACCGTTTCAACACATTGTCAATATAAGTACTTTGGCTTAATCCAATCAGCCTTCTCGATCTATCTCTATAGATCTTTATCCCTAAGATGTATGTTGTCTCTCCTAGGTCCTTCATAGAGAAACTATTTTTTAATGAGGCCTTAACAGATTCCAGCATAAGAATGTCATTCCCAATTAATAATATGTCATCTACATATAAGATTAGGATTACGAGTGCGCTCCCACTAACCTTCATATAAACACAAGGTTCTTCTTTGTTCTTGATGAAACCAAACGTTTTGACCTCTTCATCAAAACGTTTATTCCAACTTCGAGATACTTGCTTCAATCCATAGATAGATCTCTGAAGTTTGCATACTTTTCTAGCATTTTGGGGATCAACAAGACCCTCAGGTTGTGTCATGTACACATCCTCACTTAGGTTTCCATTTAGGAAAGTCGTTTTGACATCCATCTCCCATATCTCATAATCAAAATATGCAGCAATAGCTAGAATGATCCGGACAGACTTAAGCATAACGACGGGTGAGAAGGTTTCATCATAATCAATACCTTGAATTTGTTTGAAACCCTTCGCCACCAATCGTGCCTTATGGATACGAACATTTCTATCTATGTCTATTTTTTTCTTAAAAACCCACTTGCATTCAATGGTTTTTACACCATCAGGTAGATCAACCAAGTTCCAAACTTGATTATCATGCATGGATTGAATTTCAGATCTCATGGCTCCAAGCCATTTCTCAGAGTCTAAGTCCATCATTACTTCCTCATAAGTTTTAGGCTCATCATTGTCTGACAATAAAATATCATGTCGATACCTTATCGGCAATTGATGTGGCCTTTCAGACCTACGTGGGGCTGGTGCCTCTTCCACAGGTTGTACAACTTCTTGTGCACTCTGTGGAGATTCAGTTGGAGTTGAAATATTTTCTGATGGCTCTCGAATTTCTTTGAGTCTAGCCGCGCTCCCACTAACTCCTTTTGAGATAAACTCTTTCTCCAAAAAGACACCATTTCGGGCAACAAACACTTTATTCTCATCCCTTTTATAAAAGTAATATCCTTTTGTTTCCTTAGGATACCCCACGAAGAAGCATTTATCTGATTTAGGTGTGAGCTTGTCAGACGTCAAACGTTTTACATATACTTCACATCCCCATATTTTGAGAAAAGACAAACTAGGACTCTTCCCAGTCCATATCTCATATGGTGTCTTATCCACAGATTTAGATGGTACTCTATTTAAAGTGAAAGCGACAGTTTCTAGAGCATAACCCCAAAAAGACTGGCAGATCATATTGGCTCATCATAGACCGAACCATGTCTAACAAGATCTGATTCCGTCGTTTAGACACCCCATTCCATTGAGGCGTTCCCGACGGAGTTAGCTGTGGAACAATTCCACATTGTTTTAGATGATCACCAAACTCATGGCTCAAATATTCACCTCCACGATCTGATCGTAGGGCTTTAATTGTCTTGCCAAGTTGATTTTGTATTTCGTTCTGAAATTCTTTGAACTTTTCAAAGGATTCAGACTTATACCCCATTAGATAGATGTAACTATATCTACTAAAGTCATCAGTAAAAGTTATGAAGTACTGAAAACCACCTCTGACCGTTGAGCTCATTGGTCCACATACATCTGAATGTATTAAGACCAATGAATCATTTGCCCTCTCACCTATACCAGTGAAAGGAGCCTTAGTCATTTTGCTAAGTAAACAAGACTCACATGTTTCAAATGATTCAAAATCAAATGAGTTCAGTAGACCATCTTTATGGAGTTTCATCATGCGCTTCTCATTTATGTGACCCAAACGACAATGCCAGATATAAGTGGGATTCAAATCATTAGGTCGAAGCCTCTTAGCATTAATATTATAGACAGGCACATCCTCAAGATTTAAAACATACAATCCATTCAACAATGGAGCATTACCATAAAGCATATCATTCAAATAAATTGAACAACAATTGTTCTTTATTCTGAACTCATAACCTTCGCTCCCAAACATGAAGCGAAATAATGTTTTGCTTAAGGCAGAACACAATAATAATTATTTAATTCCAAAACTAATCCTGAAGGTAAACATAATGGTAAAGTGCCAACAATAACGCGAGCAACTCTTGCTCCATTGCCAACGCGAAGATCAACTTCGCCTCTTGCTAAGCTCCTACTCCTTATCATTTACATCGAATTGCAAATATGAGCAACCGATCCGGTATCAAATACCCAAGAACCAACATGAGAAGTAGCAAGATTGATTTCTATAACATTTATACCTAAAGTTGAAGTCTTACTTCCCTTCCTCTTTTCTAGTTCTGCCAAGTACTTCTTACAGTTCCTCTTCTAATGTCCAGTGCCTTGGCAATGGTAGCAAATAGTATCAGGTGCAGCGCCAATCTTAAGCTTCTAAAGCTTAGATTTGACACTCGAGATCTCATCTTGAGTTTTACCCATACCATT
The DNA here is from genome assembly GCA_036346265.1 of Melocanna baccifera. Lineage (NCBI taxonomy): Eukaryota > Viridiplantae > Streptophyta > Magnoliopsida > Poales > Poaceae > Melocanna > Melocanna baccifera. The sequence continues at coordinate 18,107 of JAYEVJ010000198.1, read as the reverse complement.
TCTTTTGCCCAAAGCCTTAGATTTGTTCTTTTTGAAGTTGGTAGTCTTTTGCACCATCATCACATGATTGTTGCTTTTCTAAATGCTATCTTCTGCAGTCTTGAGCATCATATGCAATTCGGTGAGATTCTTGTCTAAGCCATTCATATGAAAATTCAGAATGACCTGCCTAAAGCTTGCAGGAAGTGATGCAAGAATCAAGTCAGTAGCCAACTCTTGGCTAAGGGGAAAACCAAGTTTTTCCAAGCTCTGTGTGCAACCAACCATCTTGATCACATGAGGGCTCACCGGACTACCCTCAGCTAGCTTACTTCCAAACAATTTCTTTGAGATCTCATATCTCTCAGTTCTTGCTTGTGTCTCAAATATGCCTTTGAGTGCTACGATCATATCGTAAGCCTCTATATTCTCAAACTGTTTCTGAAGGTCTGAGTTCATAGCAGCAAGCATGAGACAACTAACATCAAGGAACTCATCACATGCCTTTCTATAGGCATTTTTAAGAGCAGCAGTAGCATTTTTATCAGGCACTTCTGGAATCAGTTGCTCTAGAACATGTTCCTTTTTATCTTGCCTAAGAACGATTCTTAAGTTGCGGGACCAATCCACAAAGTTTGTTCCATTCAGTTTTCCTTATCAAGTATCGAGCGTAAAGCAAAGCGGAAGTAGGTGCAACAGTTGGTGCCATGATCTACAACATAAAATACGCAAAACTAAGATATATGTTCAAGAAAAGTAACTTCTATTAAACAATTTAATAAAGATACTCCCACTAAATACCATCTCTCTCTTATGACATTTAGTGATTCAAGATCCACAATCAACTTATCTACTAGTGAGCTTTGGCATCACTGCTAGAGGATAGGTGAATTTGGTAAGCAACCCTTTGCTAATTATATCTCTATATAACTCTTGTTGTTGGGCAACATCTCTATGTTCTGGCACACAACCTTTTGCCCCAAGATCCATAACCGTTATGATGACCTTGTCAAGTTAAACCAATACTTTGCGCGTGAGTGTCTGACACAAACCCATCTAGTCAAGGAGAATTAATGGCACTCTGCTTTAGCAAGACCTACCATTAATATACATGGTTTTAGATGGTGCAGCTAATTGGGAGGGCATCAATTTAACTTGATATTATGTGAGAGAATTTTATTTCTACTATGTTAAAAGCATTTGGAGCAATTAAATAACATGCATAGAAATAAATGAACAGAAAATAAAACCATTCACAAAACAATCACATTGCATCGTGATATAGTATGGCCCTTTCACATGGTGATCTCTATCGCCGTGCTTCCTGTTCACCATATCTCCAAGTGACCAAAACCTCCAAGCACTCCCACTAAGCTATTACCATATGGCATACTAGTAAAATTTAAAAGGAGTGAAGAGTAACACCAGTCGACACGCAAGTCGTTATACAAATATAAACAGCATTGGGCTGCAATAATTATGACTTGCCGGCCATGATTATTACATACATATATGCATCTCATACATCATTCACATGCATAATGGGCCACAATCCCTGCAAAGCAAATATGCATAGAATCATATTCTATCTAATATGCCAGGTTATTATTCTAGTCACAAAGGTCCTGTTCGGCGGTTCCGTCCTGTTAGAAATTTTTTTGGGACTATGTAGATCCAATCTACTGTTCCGTCCATACAAATCGCATCGGATTAATCACATTAACCCTATTCGATCGCAACTCTGATTCGATCAATAAAAATTGATTTTCGCGTGTTCCATGGATTTACGTATCACCGTATGCCCGATGGCGGAATCCGACCGATAGAGGCAAGTTGTGAATCGACCATGAAACACGATCACAGAAAGCGATCATCTTCACGTGCTCAATGGATTTACGTATCACTGTCTGCCCCGATGGCGGAAATCCGACCGATAGAGGCAAGTTGTGATTCGATCATGAAACACGATCATAGAATAGCGATTATAAACATATCTATAAACCACCGCGCATGGATGATCATATCGACCATCACCAAAATCAATCTATCATATAGAACGATCACAGAAACATAGAAAGATCACATCTACGATTCCCACATATCACAATATGCATCTAATCTGAATCTAATACTAGATGGGATGGCTCTGATACCACTGAAGATCTACGGGTAGGCTATGCAAGCAAAATTTCAAAAATTCTACCGCGTAAAAGGAACCTCCTCTAGTAATAGATCACGGGATTACCACTAGACGCGCAGACTCGTAGCGGAAGTAGAGTCGATGTGGCGTGTTGATGCAGTTGTAGTCATTCTAGCAGAACGTCTCCTCCTTCAGGTCCTTGTGATCGTCACAAGTTGTGGATCGTTCTAGTGTTAAAGCTTCGCATCAACACCTCTAAGGTATCCACACGTACGAGGCAGGAACACCACGCGCCGGAGTGCTAGCGCCGGCTGCACGGTATTAGATGAGGAATGTGTGGCAACTAGGGTTTTGGGAATTCCGAATTCTCTATCTACACCCTATGCCACCTCCCCTCTATTTATAGGCATCCATCATAATGGGTCTCGGCGAGACCCATTAGGAACTCATGGCCCATAAGAATTCGGATCACTATCTGAATTAAGTCCCAGCCCTTTAAGTGTGCGACCCTACAAGTAATAGATCACGGGATTACCACTAGACGCGTAGACTCGTAGCGGAAGTAGAGTCGATGTGGCGTGTTGATGCAGTTCTAGTCATTCTAGCAGAACGTCTCCTCCTTCAGGTCCTTGTGATCGTCACAAGTTGTGGATCGTTCTAGTGTTAAAGCTTCGCATCAACACCTCTAAGGTATCCACACGTACGAGGCAGGAACACCACGCGCCGGAGTGCTAGCGCCGGCTGCACGGTATTAGATGAGGAATGTGTGGCAACTAGGGTTTTGGGAATTCCGAATTCTCTATCTACACCCTATGCCACCTCCCCTCTATTTATAGGCATCCATCATAATGGGTCTCGAACTGAGACCCATTAGGAACTCATGGCCCATAAGAATTCGGATCACTATCTGAATTAAGTCCCAGCCCTTTAAGTGTGCGACCCTACAAGTTCACATACACTTAGACATAGCCCGAGTACTCCTACTCGTCCACTAATCGGCAGCGGCCCCTTAGCAAGACATGCCGACTCCCAAGTATATGCAAAGATCATATCGGACGAACCTCAAACAAAACTCATGCATTTCCCTTTGCCTCACGATATCGGTTAAACTCAAGGCGAGTACGTGTCATCCTTGTTTGGTTAGCTCAACCACTCTTTCTCGATTATATGACTTGAATTCCCGACTACGGTTAACTCTTTAACCGTGAATAGCATGGCCATGTATTTCTAGAATCCAATCACTCGAGAGGCCTAGAGATATCTCTCCTATTGCTTGGAGGGGTAAATCCTATCTTGATCGACCATGCCTCGTGCACACACCATAACAAAACCTGGAAGCTACCTTTATAACTACCCAGTTACGGAGTAGAGTTTGGCAACCCCTAAGTTAGTCATTATGCATCTTGAGTACGTGCGACAATCTCATGTCTTAAGGACATAGCATACGCATTGTGAATGAAACCAACTGATGATGGTAAGAATGCAACATTCTCGCAGTGTTTCATGGTGGGTCGATCTAACCCTATGTTCGCTAACATGTGTCCATATTATTGGTTTAATATCTTTATATCTATGACCCGTGAAACATGGTCATCAACCAATACATATGCTAGTCTATTAATATGTGTCATCATATGTTTGACTAGGGATCATCTAAGAATAATCATCGCAGCAATATAGAGTTTCACAATCAAGTCACACACTTGCTAATAAATATTAACGATGTTATTCAAGGAATAAGATAAATTATCCAATAAATCATGAACATAATAAACAGAATCATCTCTATAATTGTTTCTAAGGTATATCTCTATCAACGTGTGTGTTTGTTACTACTGTTTGCTGCAGCTTGCAGGGTCGGAACAACGTCATCTGATTTGGGATGAACTGCATGCAGTGCGGGGTTTCAGCTGGTTGTGCTGTGTACCATTGGCTTTTCGACCGGGTTTCGGCAACCGGATTTGTTTCCGATCGAGGCTTCCAGATTTGCGATGCGTAATCATCGATAGTACTGCAGTGTACTACTCGGTCGTGGACCCAGCTATAAATTTTAGCTAGGACGGAATAGCTATTGTCCAACTGGCCACTAAGCATGGCGCGCTCTTTTGCGCAGCCAGAAATCAAGTAGTGCACACTAATCAAGTAGTACACGGCCTGTGACTTATGGTAATCAAAGCAAAGTTACTAATATCGTTCTGAAGGTCATTCCGGTTTATCTATTGAAATGTAATATTTTGGTACCGGATCGTTCCGATGTATTAATGTATTATACCGAAAACTTACAAATAACGTATTTAATTATATGTATCCTTAATTTTATATCACTTATTTAGTAACAAATGATATATTAAAGTTTATCTAGTATATACTTTCTCGTTAGAGTAATTGTGTTCTTATGCTCTTAATATAGCTTTATATCAAACTTTTTTGTAACCGAACATTTCACATGACATTTAGTTTGTTAAATGATAGAGCTCTCTGATCCAAACTATATACCTTATCGTTTGTGGAATGTGGATAACAGATACATCTATCTCCATAATTGGCAGCAATATGAAAAATGTATTCAGAAGCATGGGTATTCGATAATGTTGGTCACTTGACATTTTTGCATTACCTTTTCAACTGGGATTTCTAAATTTGCTTCAGATTATATATAGTTTCTAAATTATGTAATTGCACTACATATTATAAGTGGAGCACTGTAAAGAAGCGCAAGAAAGAAACCGGCCGATCGTCGGGGACATGAGCTGCAGCGCACAATCCGGTTTGTCCTGCTCACGAGAGGCAGACGGCAGAATTTTTTTTGCCCAGTTTTGGTTCCCTCGTTTGCCCAGGCCCGGCCACTCCCGCATGCGCTCTATGGTGGACTCCATGGACTTGATGGCTAGATATTTTACGGAGTTGATGAGGCTATAGACCTGTTCCTAAGGTGGTGATCGTTTTAGCGATGGTTTCTGATTTTTTGTTGAAATTTCACTGTAACTGGTTTTTTTACTGTAGCTGAGTTAGTGGATAGTGTAGTGAATAGTAAAAAAAAGCTGAAACTAGAAGCTAAAGCTGAAAAAAATCGAAACGATCAGGAGCTTAAAGTGGACTGTTATTATTATTTTTATTTCGTCAGTCAACTCGAATTTAGGTAACATTTAGAACGACGATAGCTTATGGTTTTTTTACTATAACTGGCTGATTTTTTTACTGTAATTAAGTTGACTTATTTAGTATAATTAAATTTAAAAAAATAAAAAAAGATGTTAGCCCATCACAGACAATGCAAAGGAATATGGGAAAAAAGAAAACACAAAAAAACAAACAAGAAAAGAAAAAAACAAAAATGTGAATAGGAAAAAAAGCCGAACGCCCAACGCCCAACGCCGAAAAAAGCTGACGCTGAGTGGTGCCTTAGAAGCTTTCGACTCTGATATTATATTGAATTTTCTACACTAACAGTTCGCCCAAATTAAGAAACCAAAGTTCTCGATGAAAGATAATAATATATTCACACTTCAACTGAGCCATTTGATACACGTACAAGAATAACAAAACTGATTGGGCATGTTCTTTTCAGCTTCGCAAAAAGGCTTTTGGCTTTTGCTACAGTACCTAAGTTTCAAACGGAGTATTTTTTTAAGATGGAGTCTACAAGTTAACTATAGTACACGTTAAAACCCCAACATCTGTACTATCCAAAATCGCAAGCGAGTATCTCTCCGTAATCTCTATCGTAAACAGTTAAAATTCAAAAATTCCAATCAAAAACCATAAACTGCAGTCAAAAAGAACAACCCATCTAGGTCATCTTCATGATCTCTCTCGCTGCCATTGATCTAGCCACTACTGCCTGCTTACTGCCCTAGTACACTTTCCCTTTCCATTGCAAATTTGCAAGACGTCAATGCCAAATTTGCAACCCCAACTCTCACTCGCTTATCTGTCAAGCCCAAGAGCAGCGCATCTCTGAATGCCTGAGTGCTGTCTGAGTAGGGAAACCTGAATGGGCAGCGACCTGCCGTCGTTGAGCTAGCTAGCGATGGTGTCCTACTGCATTGCAAAAAAAGGGAGCATAGGAAAGCATCGGAGCTTCTTTTCTAGAACACGATCGATCGGGGCTCATTGTTCTTCACATCCTTTGATCGGTCTGCAGCTCAATGCAAGGCGATCGATCGATCTAGCTAGTTGTTGCGAATTGGTTAGGATGGCCAAGTAAAGCTTCGTTGTAATTTGCTGCAAGTGTAAGCTTGTGGATTCGTCTTGTAAAGGAGTTTGAGCCCGGTGAAAAGAAGCTTTAATTTTTGCCATTGACAAACGGATAAGCAGCTCTGTGCTCTGTAGTGGACAGCGTTATGTGGAGAAATGCTTGCGCGCCGCGCACGTATCTTGCGGGTTCCCTCTTGATTCTGCAGCGCCGGTTAGTGGTTTCAAATCCATGCAAGTGCTTCAGGTCATGGCAATTACTAATTGATTTGATCAGCAGGTTGTCGTATTGCTTTAGATCTTCTCCTCGTGACAGAGTATGTATGCAACTTGCTGATCTCTCCTCCTCATGTTAGAGCTTGGTGTCCATTTTGGTTTTGCACTTACAGAAGTATGGGTAGTAGCTAGTACAAGGTTTTGCTATTTGCCTAGTGTGAACCAATACACAAGGGCTGAATATTTGGTGCGCCGTATCACTTTACACATGTAGATCAGGATATCAGCCAACAAGTGGATCACCAGAAAGAGAGCTTCTCATAATGCATTTGTTACTAAAAGAAGAATACTAATGTCGAAGAATAACGGTATGAAGTTGAAGTTTATATCTTGAAGGTGATAACAAAAAAAAGGCGTATCAGAAGAAAAAGGAAATTTAGGCATTAGACACAGAAAATTTAGCAAGGAAGGGGTTGCTTGTATGACGGTAAGTCTGTCATGATGTAACCATGGATGAACCACATTGAAAAATTACATAGGTTCAATCAGGTTGCCACAACTTCTTTTCTGTCTAATTCTTCTGCGTGTTTTCAGCAATGAAACAAGACAAGGATAATAGTAGAATCAGTATTCCTTTTTTATTTTTATTTATTAGTGCTTTGGTAAGCAGATAATCAAGTTATCCATGAACAACATTGTATAGTAGTCTTTCTTCAGTTCGTCAGTTGGTCTAATCTGTTAGATTGACAAGCCAATGCTTAATCCTATATGACTACAAGCCCGGAGAGTTTGATCAGTCTAGTCCCTACAAGACCATAAATCAAGAGTTGTGGCAGCATGATCTGCCCTTTCACCCTTTATCTATCAACCCTACAAGTACTCCTGCATCTATGGTTCTCTGGTTAATTGCTCTAGGCTTGAGGCTGTAGAGCGATTGCTCAAGTTACCAGAAAGCAACAAGTGGCACTGTAATTCTCAGTGCAGTCTGAATCTAAGTCCATGACACAAAATTCCGGGTGACGACATACATGTGCATTTGTACAAGTAGCAAGGTAACTGTGATGTGATGTTTATGAAAGGAACTTTCGATGAGTGAATCTTTTGTGACTAGTATGTTTTGCATTGTACTTGTATAACCACAGCACTCAAGTTTGCCGGACTGTGCAATGTGATGCCTGATTCACGCTTATCCAGTTGGTAACAAGGAAACCAACTCGTGTCAGGTCAGTCACAGCATTAGGAACCGATTTTTATTTAGTAAATTAAACTGTAGCCCTCTGATCTTATATTTTCCTTTTCTAGCCTCCTGAACTTGTCCTTGTTTGCATCACAACTGTTACAAATAATTTTGATTCTAAATCCAAGACAAAGTTAATTCCATCTTCATATGTAATTCAAGTAGAAGTCGAGTCCTACTTAGAGTCCGAATATATTAAGATACTTGTGATCAATTTAATAGGAGGAGCAAATAAGATAATAGAAAAATTCAGAAATCCCCCTGTGTTCTCTCAGATTATTCACGATATGTGCATTTTCTCCTGGGGCAAAAAGTAACAATTGGTATCAGAGCCTAAGAGAGAACAAGTCGCTGAAAAAAATCAACACAGCGATTTCCGTTTCGGCGCATCTCGCACAAGCGGCACTCCCGACAGCCATCAATTCCAAGCGACTTTAGTTTTTTCTTCCGTCCGCGTAAAGAAATTCCCAAGATCAGAAACAACACGTCAACGCGCAAGCGACAATTACGTCAACATAAAATTTTGATGTGATCTGAGTTGCAACACGTATTTTCTCAAAGTTTTCAAGATTCACCTCATGACAGCCTGATTTTTTATCCGTACCCAAGATCATGTCACATTCTTCGAGAAGTGGTGTCACCGGGGACGAGACATCATCCAGTATGACGGCGAAGGAGAGTTCCGCTGTCACGCTGCATTATCCGATACTCATGAAGAGCAATTATGCAGCATGAGCAATTAAGATAAAGGTGTACATGAGGACTCAAGGAGTATAGGACGCGATCGAGAACGGCAACGTTGATGTGCACAAGGATCAAATGGCATTGGCGGCCATCTATCAGGATATCTCAGAGGAGACGATCTTCCTACTAGCCGAAAAGGAGACAGTCAAAGCTGCATGAGAGTCGTTGAAGACAATACATCTTAGAGCTGATCGTGTGAAGGAAGCAAAGGTATAAGCTCTCAAAACTGAGTTTGAGGTGCTACGTATGAAGGAAACAGGGTCAATCAACAATTTCGTCGTCCGGTTGGTGGTCATCGCCAACAAGATACGAGCTCTTCGCGAGAAGGTGGAAGAGTTATACGTGGTGAAAAATTCCTTTGTACTGTCTTCTTACAGTTTCTCCCAATTGCTTCAGTCATAGAGCAATTTGAAGACCTAAAGACAATGACCATGGAAGAGGTCATCTTAAAGCGTATGAGGAACGCATCTTCAATAATCGTAACAACAATGAAGGACAGGTTTTATTGACCCACACCGAATGGGAGATCCTATCATCAAAACGGAAAGGCAAGAACACTTCCAATGACTGAAGCCATCAGAATCGGAGGTTTGATAAGGCAAAAGTGAGGTGTTATAATTGTAATGATTACAGGCACTTTGCTTTAGAATGTCACAAGCCGATGAAGGAGAAAGCATCTTTTACCGAAACACTCAGCGATGATGAATCAATAGTGCTCTAAATGATGAGATGAGTCCAGGGTGTTGAGAAGATGCGTCACCACCCAAACTCAGACAAACTCAAGTAAATTAGAGAGTCAAGATTAGAGGAAAGATTGTTACAAATAATCTTGACTCTGAGTCCAAGACGAAGTTGAGTCCATCTCCGTGTGTAACTCAAGTAGAAGTCGAGTCCTACTTAGAGTCCGAATATGTGTGCTAATTAAGCTATATATTGAGATGTTTATAATCAGTTTAATAGGGGGTAAGTAAGAGAATAGAGAAATTCAGAAATCATCCCCATGTTCTCTCAGATTATTCACGATGTGTGCATTTTCTCCTGGGGCAAAAAGTAACAACAACTCTATTCGACCGTCTGCTAACGGAAAAGGTTGAGTTAATGTCCTCTATGGCTGAGAGGTGATATTAGCTGCTGAGATGGAAGGTCACAGGCGAGCTCCAAGCTATCTCCCTCACCGAGCCTCTTGCTACTACTCCTCTACTCCCAACTAGAAGCAAAGCTCCATGTTTGTTTCACTCCTCCAAATACCATCCAAAATCAAAGAATCGAGCCCTGCATGTCATATCGTTGCATTCTCCAACATCCAAGTATTCCATCCATCAAAGTATTGCCAACATGCATATGCATTTGAGTTTGAGGAGAAGAGGATGAGCTGGACAGTGGCCATGAGCGGTAGAGCTAGACGGATGGCATCAAGTGACGGTAGGCACGTGTACACTGAAGTATGATCGCGGTGAGGCCTGTGCTGTGCGATGCTGTAGGGGGCGGGTTTGGAGCAATGGTGGTGCAGCGAGGGGCTTGGGCGTCGGCAACAACATGACTTGGTGAGGCCACCCGATGAGGAAGACGGTGGTTGCTAGCAAGAACCACCACTCTAAACCACCACAGTAAACCTCTCAAATTTGCCACGGTTTCTCTCTCAAAATTGACCATGCACACTACCTTCCTAACTTCCTTGTGGTCCTAATAATACCACTCCAACCACTGAAGTCGTCGGATTGCCATCAGCGTTGAGCCACACCACCTCTCCCCACTCGGCTCTAGGGAAATGGCTGTGCCTATCATCCTCTCACCAGGCCATCCGCGTCATGAGGTGCATCTTATCGTGCAGATGTCGAAGCCCATCTCTTTTAGACACCCCGCTTATCGTAGAGCGTCTCCACCGTGATGCTCTCCGCCGCATGGCTGCCACTATCGTTGGCCCCTCCGCCACTTTCGTTGCCAATAGTCGACACCCCTAGCATGGACACATCGAGGCAGTGCTCGTGCACCTGCTTCCACAAGTGTTGGTTGTCGAATGCAATGTCGTCAACTTTGTCCCCTCCAAATCCGGTGGACTCTTCGCCGCCCTATTGCAGCAGTGTTCGTCGTCATGCTACCATGCTGCGCTAGCTCAGTGATTTTTGTTAGTGGATATACGAATGGTGCTATGGTGCAAATAGAGATAAGTTCGGAGGCTGAGAAAGTAAAATATAAGTTCGATAGACTAAATGACACAACCTTATAAGTTTAAGGAGCTATCTTATAAGTTTAAAGAGCTACAATGCAATTTATATCGTTGTGACAATTTCTACTATTGTGAGGCCCAAACATCGGTCAAAATCAGAGAGACAAGATAGAAAGTTGATCCATTTTGATGTGATGCACGCACCAAATAGAAATCTGATCTCCATTTCCGATCGAGCTCCCCGACAGCCGTTGCTGCAACCTTTGCAGCTTTGCCTTTGCACCCAGAAACAAAAGAACGCGAGCGTACGTTACCGTCCAAGGGTGAATCTAATCTCCAATGATGGAAATAGTTGTCTTGTCGAGAAAAAAGCAAGATGCATGGACCGAAAGTGGAGGAGAAAAGACACTTTTTAAAAAAAAAATGCTTGGCGTTCTATCCCGTTAATCGATCGGTTGCATTCAGGAATATACTGCATCCGAAAGGCTCGAATAGGTCAGTTAATCTGGGCTAGGCATGCATTTTTCAAAATAAAAATGTGATTCCAAGCATTCGCCAAAGACAGGATAGGATAAGAAGGCCTCGGAAGTGAAGTGGTGGCTTGATTTGGATCGGATGTCCCGAATCTTTCGAGTTTCAGTGTGCTACCATATTTAGAGGTTCCTACTCTATCAAGTAACAACAGTAAGAAGCTCTGCAGTGAAACCTGCAGAGTAGGTCTAAAAGAGGTTTTTCAAATAAAGCATTGACAAATCTAAAGGGTGGAAGTTAGTATTTGAATATGCGTCTCTTGCCTTCACATGTGAGTCTTTCTGTATCTTAGAACATTGTGTCCTTTGTCAAACACCGTAACTTTGTCGGAAACGCCATTAACCGCTCTCACATGTCGAATTAAATACTATTAGGAATAATCCCACATTGGTTGTGGGAGAGAAAAAAAGCACAATTTATAAATGTGAGGGAGCCCCTACTCATTGACTTGTCTTTTGGGGGAGAAGACCCAACACTACACCATGGCATAAATCCACAGTCATGCCGTCTGTAGCCGAAAGCCGTCTTTAACATCAGCGTGTCTGTAGGCAAAGACCTTTACCGATAGAAAATGTGTGTCGGGAGAAAGCCTGTCGATAAAGGTCTTTGCCGACAGACCAAACCTTTACCGACAGACTACTTTTCTCTACAGACAAACAATTGCCGACAGACAAATAGTTACCGACAGATGCTTTGTAGAAAAATAGCGCATACACCAACAGACCATCTGACGCATCACAAAATAACAGATTTTTAGGTGTGTGTGTGTCTATATATATATATATATATATATATATATATATATATATATATATATATATATATATATATATATATATATATATATATATATATACACACACACACACACATACACACACACATGAAAATCACATAATATTGAAGTCAACACCAAATTACTTCATACATACATCCATTCAATACATGTAGTCCAGAGTTGCAACATGTTTCACGCATACATCCAAAATGTCACACACAAATATACATCCAGATTATAGTTCTAAATTGCTCTAGAATTCGGTCAGTACACCACAAATAGTCCAAAAGCTCACATAGCTCAAACAATAGTTCTCCATAAGATCAGGTAGCATGTCACCATGTCCAAAAGATCACAAAAGATCAGCTAGCATGTCATCATGTCTAAAAGATCACAATGTCCAAAAGATTGCATTAACCATAGATTCTAACTAAGTTATCTATGTAGTACAAAGCATCAACTTCAGCCCTAGGTACAAAGCATCTAGAGGCCACCACCAAGTGATGAGCAAAGTTTCACACCTAGCACATGTTGGTCCAGAGTACTATTCCAAAGACATTCCTGTAAAAGAAACAAGATGAACAGCAACTTGATCTCTTATCTAGCACATGAACTAAAAAACAAATCTTAGAATGACAGTAGTTTCCATTTGTTGGCAAAAGATAAACACCTTCATTAAGATGAACACAAAAACACATTCATTTAAACACAAAAGGACATTCATTTGATCAATTATGATTTATTAGCAGAGCCATAAAAAAGGGAAGAAAAACCCGATAGGCTAGTGCCATGTATAGGTAAGTACGTATTGTGAACAAGTATCACTGTACATGAAAAAGCATCTCTTAATACAACCTAAACACTGGTTTCAGTAGAAAAAATTTCAGAAAAGGGGTATCACTATAAAAATGAAGCATCTCTCACTAACAAAACCCATTGCTACATCCTACATATACAAGTAAAAGATATCATTCAAGAAAATGAAGAAAATCCACATGTGCATGCATCCCTGCATGCTTAGTGACACAGGAATTACGAAAAGGACGATGCCATATCAAAGAGTGATGTCTCCATTCCTCCCAGAAATTTCTTGCTGCCTTTTCTACTCAATGTTGCACGCAGGCTGCAGCTTGAGATTAACAATATAGCATATCTTAACTGAAAAACGAAATATTATCTTTGCTCCAGCTAGTAATTCAAAAAAATTAACAAGGGAGTATGCTCAAATACCACTGATCAAGTACATATTATATACCACTTCTCAAGCAAATATGCCTCGTTTATTACCCTTTCTGTGTATGTCTAGCACTGGTTGCTCGGCTAAGACACGTACCAACGAACAAGTACGTAATATATTTAAGAAGGAAGCATACGAAAATATAGCCTTCTGGTGAACTCAGTACAAAACAAGTAGGTATTTGCTTGCTTGAGAAGATCATCTACGTGAAGAACAAGTGGTATGTGACCTTCCCTACACATTTCATACGCACGACATGCACCGTCGGCCAGCTAGCAAGTAATAATTTGTATGGTGGTCGTGTGACCGGCGGTTTGAGAGACGATATCAGATGTTCTGGGTTGATTGAGTGGGTGTAACTACACATAGAAGTAATTAATATTATATATATATATTTATATATGGATGTTCACCTACTAGACCCCTCCACATCCCCAACCTCATCATACTCAGGACAGTTCAAAAAAGATTTATCTTCCCCATGGAACATCCTTATCATGTAACCTTCTTCAAAGCCCTCACATATCAAATGCTCACGAACCTCGATTTCATCTCTCCAAATTGAACAGACACATTTTCTACAAGGGCATTGTATCTTATTGCCTACGGATGAAGTACTAAATACATGTTGTAGGAATTTGTTCATTCCTTCCAAATATATTGCTGTATGCCTACGTGAAATACATCCATATATATCAGTTACTATATAATGGAGTGGAGAATATAGACCTAAAATAGTTGGAAGTGTTTCATATACCTACGCTTATCCATCAACCCTCTATCCATGGTGCACCTTTGTTATTTTCACAAGCAAACTAGTCAAACCGAAAATACATGTTGTAAGTTCCCCAACAATTGCAAATATACGCATTTCACATTTTGGCCATAAAACTAAAAGCTACTAAAGATCAATGATTTCAATCACACATTAGAAATCCTATTCAAACATATATAATATTTTTTCCAAGATTCAGTTCCAAGCAAGCAGATAACAGTATCAATTTCAGCAATCAAGATGGGCACCATTTTGTAAAAACTAATACCTCCTTCAGAATGTTTATAACAAAACTAAGTAAACAGGAAAGTATCATGTTGCCAACCCGTGTCTAGAGATGTCAGTGAAGTTGAAACTTCCACCAGTGCGTGATCCCGTCGTCCTCCCGAGACGATGCCAACAAATTTCTTTGAACAACTATTAGGTTACTGCATATACAGTACAATTATACATTTTATCATCATCTTGAACAAAATAAAATCAACAGTACAATATACTGTACAATATATAAGGCAAAGAGATAAATCTGTTAGTGTTGCAAATATACAAAATACTAGAATGAATACTGCACAATATTCTCTTTGTTTTTCTTTCTTCCCCCTCCTCCTAAGTGTTAAAAAATCAAGCCATCAAACAGACTATTACAAGAGGCGGCAGCTGAGGAGGCTCGTTCCAGGCGCACGGAGGCGGAGAGGCAAGAAGGGGGCGGCGGCGGACCCCAAGGCGGAAGGGGGGGCGGTGGCCACGGCCGGGGGGGGTGGTGGCCACGGCCGGGGAGGTGGCGACGCCCGGGGAGGAGGTGACGGCAGGAGAAGGGTGGCGCGCACGGGGAGGGGCGGCTCACGGGGTAAGGGAGGCGACGACGGGGAAGGGGAGGCGCCGACGGGGAGGCGGCGGCAAGGGGGGAGAGGCGGCGGCTCACGGGGGTAGGGGAGGCATCGCACGGGGGGAGGGGCGGCGGTGCTCGGGGGGAGGGGCGGCGGCTCACGAGGGTAGGGGAGGCGGCGCACGGGTGGAGGGGCGGCGGCTCACGGGGGTAGGGGAGGCGGCGCACGGGGGGATCGGGACGGCGGCAGCCAAGACTGGAGGATATGTGGCGTTGCACGGGGGGAGGGCAGCGCACGGGGGGATCGATGGGTTTCGGGAGACACCACATATTTGGCCAGCGCGCCATATTTCCCTCCATGCGCGGGGTTACTAATTTCTTCGCGCGCACAACAATTGCCGACACACAAAGATTTAGCCACAGATATGCTGATGTTGTTCATACAATTACCGATAGACGATCGGTCCTAATAGGTCAAGAGTATTACCTATAGATACTTTATCGTTGCTTTCGACTATTCCCGATGCATGCTTTGTCACTATGTTTTACTGACAGACTATGTGATGTTAAATATCAACTTTTCCCCACAGACGACTGACGCTAAAACTTTACCATGGTGTAGTGCAATACTACTTATAAGATTGTTGCTCCGTTGCTCCGTAGGCTTAGTTGTAGTCAACCCATTTAGACCTGTGCTCAGGGAGTAAACCGGTTGGATCTAGGCATGCGGCCAAGGTTCGGTCTAACAAGTGGTATCAGAGCTCAGGCGTCTAACATCTCCTTGGATCTCATGGTTGTAGATGTGCTCAACCAATATGTGAGGGGAAGATTGTTAGGAATAATTCCATGGTATTTGTTAGGAATAATCCCACAATGATTGTGGAAGATAAGAAAGTACAACTTATAAGTGTGAGGGAGCTCCCACTCATTGAACTAGTCTTTTGAGGGAAGAAGACTCAATACTATTTATAAGGTTGTTGCTCCGTTGCTTTATGGGCTTAGTTATATTCAGTCCATTTGGACCTATGGCCCGGAGAGTAAACCCGATTAGACCTAGACATGCGGTCAGGGTCCGACCTAACAAGTGGTATCAGAACCTAAGCGCCTACCATTTTCTTGGACCTCATGGTTGTAAATATGCCTAACTAATGTGTGAGGGAGAGATTATTAGGAATAATCCCATATTGGTTGTAGGAGAGGAGAAAGCACAACTTATAAGTGTGAGGGAGCTCCTACTCATTGGACTAGTCTTTTGGGGGAGAAGGCCCAATACCACTTATAAGGTTGTTGCTCCATTGCTCTGTGAGTTTAGCTGTGTTCAGCCCATTTGGACCTGTGTCCCGGGAAGTAAACTCGGTTGGATCTAGGCATGCGGCCAGGGTCCGGTCTAACAAACACCTACATAGAAATCCGTTTCAGTCGTGACCAGCTAATACTCTGCTTGAGGAAGCGAACGGTTACTAGTTATAATTGACCACCGCTAGTCATCGTTTGAGTGTAATCGATCTTCGATTAGCTATATTTATTAAAGGGGAAACTTCCTCTTTTATGTGCTCGTGACTAGACAAAAGTACTTAGGGGACCCTAACTATGTGGGCTTAGATAAGGAGTTTTATTTTGACTCCTATTGACAGAATATATTGACTTGATCAAGAATCCTCGTTAGGGGCCAACTAGGGTTCGATAAAGAGAGTGAGAAGAGAGTATGTGAAAGATAGAGATAAAATGGATGACAAGAGAGAAAGAAGAAGAAGAGCTGCCACATAAATGCCATATAAGCATTAACATCACATAGATGATTTGTTAGCCTTACAAAACTTCTTTTGGGTCTCTTTTGTACAGTTTAACAAGTTTATTGGTATAAATGCACAGTTTCATAGTTTAGTGACCTAGACATATCTACCTCACAATTTTTTGTGCTTATGGTGCAATTTACTCTTAATTTAAACTCAAAATTTAGAAACGTCCAACCATGTGCTACCTGGCTTAATCAGGCCCTTGATTCCCTGCCACCACCTCTTGTAGGAGTAAATTTTAGTAGTAGCTAGCGTTAGTCATGAATAAGAAAGCATCTATTCCGGTTGAGCACTAAATCATGAGTTACAAAAACTATGTAAATCACTTCAGTTAGAGCACCAAATCAATGTAAAAAGCCCAGGAAAAAATTTGAATGTAGTATAGTTCTTAATCTAGCACACCCTCATTTAGATTTAACTTCAAATCCGTGGTAGGCAAAGTGACAAATATGACATTTGTGTACAGCTACTATATATATGGCACCTTGATTTACAAGCAAACGTAAGAAGCGTACGCCGTATGGTTGGACTCAAATCCTGTAGCGCTCGGTTTAGCGTTAGTTTATAATTTTTTTATTATAATTAGTTTATTTTTTTACTATAGCTGAATTGGTTTATTTAACATAATTAAATTTAAAAAATAGAAAAATAGAAAAAATATGTTAGCCTATCACAGACAATGCAAAAGAATACGGAAAAAAAGGAAAATACAAAAAAAATCCAAAAAATTAAAAAAAAAAATCAGAAAAAGACATAATTACTGAATAGTGAAAAAAAACAGAAACTAAGAACATAAGCTGACTTTAAGGTCCTGATCGTTTCGATTTTTTTCGGCTTTAGCTTCTAGCTTCAGCTTTTTTTCACTATTTACTATACTATCCACTAACTCAGCTACAGTAAAATTTCAGCCAGCTACAGTAAAATTTCAACCAAAAATTAGAAGACATCGCTAAAACGATCACCACCTAAGTCAACTTAAACAGCCTTTAACCTCTAGTTGCTGATCAATTACAGGGTTCGCGTTGTCAGAAAATGCAACTGGGCACGTCAATTCCGTTTGGTAACACTACACCGTTAGTCGCTATGTTCTTTTCTATCCTGTGTTCCCTGGCGGATTAGCATGTCTGCATCAGCAGGAGGGCTATGTCCTGGAAATGGTTGTTGTGGTGTACCTTTAGCGTAACAAAAATGTCTTAGATACGGTTGAAAGAGACACCAGATCATGTTTTCGCTATTTTTTTTCTCACGCAGCCTATTGTCGGCCAATAATCGGCCAGCGCCATGGATTTAATTAACAACTCACTGTGTTGTTCTTTCTGGAAATGCTCTCTCTGTTTCTTTGTGCGTGACTGAATGTCATTTTAGTAGTGATACAGCTGGTAATAAGCTAAGTATGAACCGATCGACGAGGACGGAGATTGGTGTATAGCCGGCATTCGTAGCTCGGGTGCCAGTTTGGGTCTAACGTGGCTGCCTAATGCACCGCT